>JAWZYT010004863.1:0-26916 GCA_034508575.1 Petrolisthes manimaculis
GTTGGAGTGCGTGGGATGAAGAATGTGATGAGGAAAATGAGAGTGTATATGTGTTATGAAGAATGTGTGTGTTTGTGTGTGTGTGTGGGATGAAGAATGTGAAGGAATGTGTGTGTGTGACTGTGTGTATGTGTGTGTGTGTGTGTGGAAAGAAAATACGTGAGTGAGAGAGTGCCAGGCCTCCACAAAGTGCCAGCTAGTGTAACCTGACCCTCACAGTGCCACCACCACCACCACCATCACCACCACCACTTCACCTTACAGACGCCATGACATTCCCAGGCAGACACGGTAGGCAGGACACACTATGACGCAGGACGGATACGCAGGACACACTACGACGCAGGACGGATACGCAGGACACATGAGTTATAGTTGGACACATGGATAATAGCAGGACACATTATACATTACAACAAGAGATATAGGGGATACACAGGACACATATAATAGTAGGACACATTACATAGGACACGCAGGACACAGAATCCATGGGAGGACATACACACAGGTTATGGCAGGACACACCAGAGTACATATTTCATTGCAGGACACAACATAAAACATACATAAAAGAAAACAAAGAATGTGCGTTATTGCGGTACTACGGACAAACACACACACACAGAGAGAGAGAGAGAGAGAGAGAGAGAGATGAGAGAGAGAGTGAGAGAGAGAGAGAGAGAGAGATTTAGCCAGACTAAGCCAGCCTAGGGGCCCTACGTGTGGGAAGGAGAATTATAAAGTAGAGAGTGAAAACTTCTGAATTCAAAATATATGCCAAGTGTCTCATTTGCAAATCTGCTTAAAATTACAACAGAGAAAAGTTTTTATCAATTTTTGACTCGGGAAGAATTATAATATATTTAGCAGCGAGCTCCATCTTTTACCGACACAAGAGCAAACCCCAAGTGAAGTAATAATTATATATATATACCGTATTCATAGAGCTTTTAAGGGGAGAGTATACTTTTTTGGTACATTGGAGTGTCGTTATTCCTCCAAAGTATGCCAGGAAACAGAACCAGATTAGCAAATATACTGGTGGTCTGTTGCTTGGAATAGTTTGAAGGAATCAGTTGCTCCAGATTTACTAACACTGATGACATTTGATCCATAACATCGTAAAAGAGACAGACAGACAGACAGACAGACAGACAGACAGACAACCTTTAGTAAACAGCGACACCACAGCGTTACAAGATATGAATTACTTTGTTGACTTGTTGGTTTTGTAATTATCGACGACATTGGTGGTATGAAATGTCAAAGAAATAATACCTTCATTCTCCATCCTGAAGCAGAGTCAATCTATACCTGCTCCTCCAATTACAGAATCCGGTTAAGGTTATATATAGGCTACAGTACACATACTTCACACACTAAGGTATCAGGTAGCATTGCAGTAATTAAGTCATTTTACTTCCTTTCACATCTTTCTATTCTCACTTTAACACTTTAATTAAGTAACGGGATACATAAACAGTAATCATTTTACTTCCTTCTTAACTTTTCTATTCTCATATAAACACTGTATGTCCAGAGATACATAAGTACATATATAAGCAGTAGTCATTTTTATTTCCTTCCTAACTTTTCTATCCACATATAATTTTTAAGTCAAGGGATACATAAGCGGTACTAGCCATTATACTTCCTTCCTAACTTTTCTATCCACATATAATACTTTAAGTCAAGGGATGTTAAAGTTTACAAAGATTAATATCATATAGGAATATCAGCCGTGTATGTATGAGGAGCGGGACTGTGAATAGTCTAGGGGCCCAGACAGACACACTCCAATATGCACTATCTTACACACTTGAGAGATGGAGCCTATTAAGGGAAAATGAAAGGTGGGTATGGGAATGGGAAAGGTAATCGTAAGAAGAAGAAAAGAAGAAGGAGGTTATGTAGAAGAAAGTTTGGTGAAGAGGAATTAAAGAGGGAAGGAAGGAGAATGGTAGGGAACGAAGAAGAAAAATAAGTGGAGAGAAATGAAGGAAACGAGAATAGGAAAAAGAGAGAGAGAGAGAGAGAGAGAGAGAGAGAGAGAGAGAGAGAGAGAGAGAGAGGAGAGAGAGAGGAGAGAGAGAGAGAGAGAGAGAGAGAAGGAGAACAAACAGATGACTGACAAACAAAGGGAGGATAGGTGGGAGGATGACAAGATGAGGAGGGAGAGAGGGAAGGGGTAAGAGGGAGAGTGGGAGGGGGAGTAGGAGAGGGAGTGGGGGCAGTGGGGGACAAGAATGGAGTGTGGGAGGAAGAACGACAAGATGGGGGAGGGAGAGAGAGGTAAGGGGGAGTAGAGTAGATGGAGGGGGGTGGCTGCAGAGGGGGATGTTGTGAGCGTGGGAGAGAACGAGGGAGGGAAGAATGGAGAGACGGCTGGGAGTGTAGGAGGGAGTAAATTTAGTAATATACACAACATGTCTCCTTTATCATACCTCCTTCTCTCTCTCTCTCTCTCTCTCCTCTCTCTCTCATGACGTAAGAGTAGAGAAAGAAGATTGGGAAGAGAGATAAACTTGTGAAAATGGGATGGGAAAAGGGGAAATTGATACACTAAGGACTAAAGGAAGGTAGGTAGGTAGGTAAATAAACAGGAAGGAATTGATAATGGGTAAACAAGGAAGTGAAGAATAGAACAAGAGCATCTAATAAGTTAACTAATTATAAGGGAAACGAAACGGGCGATTGAATTAGACAGAAAATGAAGCAGAAATTTATAAAGAAATACACAGGCAGGAAAAACAGATACAAATATATACAAAACATATAAAAAGACTCACTAATAATAAGTGATCGAATGTAGTACACCTCAATCATAACAACAACAACAACAACAACAACAACGACCCTGACACGACTCGAAGCCCGTACCCTGGGAATATAGGAGTTGCAGAAAAGACCAACACGACCCCTTCATTCTTGTTAGGTGTACATGCTACGTATATTCTCTAGGTACCTAACCCCACTCTTTAAGCTATATATACACCACAACCCTATTAGGTCCCTTGTCACTTAATATTTTTTCTCCTCCACTTCAGTCAGTCAGTCTCTCTTATAACAAGTATTCGTCCCATACATTTACCAAGGGATTTTATATTATGATGGGGATGGCAGGGTCTCATGTCTTTGGGTACTTAGTGGGGAGATGTTTGTGTTGGGGAATTAATGAGAGGGAGGGTGACTGATTCCTCCAAGCTACACAACTACGGTACCTCAGTGTTACTAATGGGGGGGATTTGTTTCGTGGCATAGTTTGGTGGGGGAATCAAAAGCAATCCAGATTTTATTATGGTCATGTCCTCTGCTGTTGTCTCCCCTTAAAACACTCGTGTGGTTTGTGTTTCTTCATCAGCTTTAATTGGAGTTTGACTATTTTCTCCAATCTATACGACAAAACAGAACCCCCTTCTTCGCATACCGAGGTACTAGTCTGCTTCCTGGCACAGTTTGGAGTAATCAGTTGCCCTACAATTGTCCCAAAACGTACGACCCCCTAAGTTTGGCGGAAACAGTCGCCCTAAATTTGGCCCACAACAGATGACTCCCTTTAAACAGAGAAATGGTATGTGTCTTATCTAGTCCACTGCAGAGACACAATGATCATTAATGGAGGGTTACAGCCGTCGTCCATCTTAGTGTGTATCAGTCAAGTTGTAGTAAATCACTGCTTGGGTTCACTCCATATAAAAATAGAAAAATAAATTATATATTGTACGATCGATGATTGGTGCTACTGCTTTGTTGTTAGTGTTATTATTATTATTATTATTAATGTTATTATTGTTATCATTATTATTATTATTATCATTATTACTATTATTATTATTATCATTATTACTATTATTATTATTATTACTATTATTATTATTATTACTATTATTATTATTATTACTATTATTATTATTATTATTAATATTATTATTATTATTATTATTTATGATGTTGGTGTCGCTTTTATTACCGTACCAAATTAACACCAAAATTTAATGGTTTATATTCCCTGATATTTTATGCTTCTAAATTTTTCTGTTATTGTATGTAATATTTATGTTAATCACACATTTCATAATCATTCACTCCTCATATCCACTTCAGCACTTGCATTCTCACCCTCCATACACACACACACACACACACAAAAGCTCTCACCCACACCCACATACACATAATCAAGTAGGACTGTAGCTAAATATTAATGAGTTAAAAAGATGTCATTTAGCCAATTATCAGTCCATTCTGTCCCCACCCGTTTATTAAAAAAAAAAAAAAAAAAAACTGCATATCATTTTTTTGGACATTTTGGAAATCCATATATATTCAAAAGTCTCCCCCCTCCCCCGCCCCCCTGCTCCCCCCGGCAGCAACACGTCATGAAAGTAAGTTAAGTAAAAGTAAGAGAGTACAAAAGTAAGTAAGTAAGGTTCATTTATTAATTATATATTATTATTGTTTTTATTATTTTATATATCGCTGTCAGACTGGTCCCAATCTAACTATGGGGGGTCTGATTCTCTCTCTCTCTCTCTCTCTCTCTCTCTCTCTCTCTCTCTCTCTCTCTCTCTCTCTCTCTCAATAACGTTTCTTATACTATCTCTTCGTTCTTTAGTCTCTCTCTCTCTCTCTCTCTCTCTCTCTCTCTCTCTCTCTCTCTCTCTCTCTCTCTCTCTCTCTCTCATTCGTAAACGTTTCTTATACGCTCTTTTCGTTCTCTAGTCTCTCTCTCGCTCTCTCTCTCTCTCTCTCTCATATTGTGCTTACATAAACTTAAAGATAACTGGCCCGTAGTGTCTCGTAGACCCCTGGTGGACACAACACGAAACTCTGGTCAACCCTGTCCTTGGCGCCATTTTGAACTCACTCCTCTATTAGTCCCAAGCACAATATAATCACCAGAACAATAAATATAAACACCAGAAAATTAAATAACATGTAGGTCAATAGATGGTACGGTAGTAGTTCAGTTCATAAATATTAAATATCCTTACATAATACTTAGATCATAAACTTTAGTATTAAATATCCTTACATAATGCTAAGTTCATAAAACCTTAGTATACCTAGATCTCCTTACATAATGCTCAGTTAATAAACCTTAGTATTAAATCTCCTTACATAATGCTAAGTTCATAAACCTTACATAATGCTAAGTTCATAAACCTTACATAATGCTAAGTTCATAAAACCTTATTATACCTAGATATCCTTACATAATTCTTGGGTTGAAAATGGTTGCTGTTGTACGGGTGTTGGTGTTCATTGTTTCTTTTGTGTCACTTCACCAGGGTACAGGAGTGCTTCTAATAAGTGCTTCCACACCAAATGCATCGCCCTCCCCCTCTCTCTCTCTCTCTCTCCCCTCACACACACACACACACACACACACACACACACTCACACACACACACACACACACACACACACCTTTATTGTTCTACAGCTTACAGGATTTTAGAGTAAAGTAGATATAATTCCTTGAGAGACGTCATGAGTTAAAAACATTACTTGAGGACGAACCTTTTTACTGTCAACGTTTGGCTTGAGTTTCTCCCTCGTCAAAACAAAGCCAAACGTTGCCATATAAACGTTCCACTTCAGATAACTATGTACTTTATGAGGAAAAAAATGCAGTTCAAGAGAGTTGCGTTTTTTGTGAATGAATTGCAAGGCTACTGATTCCTGCAACCTGAAACAACAAAACAGATAACTCTACTCGTACACACATAAATTAGCCTGTTTTCTACCATATTTTGGAGGAATCACGAGCCCTTCTCATCACACACAATAAATGATATATGCATAAAATCTATATGCATAAAATATATATGGATACTTTCACTGACTTACCGAGCACGAAGGAAGTCGAGTCTACACAAGTTCTTCCTCTCAGTACGAAAGGTTTACTCTCCTGTTTTCATATAGAGTTTCCGTCTGTATGTAAACGACACAATAAATAAACCATCAGACTGAAAAGGAATGTTTGTGTTGGGAAGGGGGCCGTGGTACTGTCACCCAATTGGATGCTACTGATTCCTCCACAAAATGCCACAAAACAACATGTATACAACTTATAATACAAGTGAGGGAGTCTGTTTCGTGGCATGACATGGAGGGCCCAGTAGCATTCAATTTCTTCACATTATACGGCCCTCTCAATTCCATCCTGGGTGAGCGGACGCAGGAGAAATTATGTATTGCTAGTGTACATACATCCCCCTCTCCCTCATCTACTCAAAACGTTTCCCAACCTTACAGAAAAATAAATATATATAGTAGCTTAATGTTACCGTGTAGCGTCCCCCTTCAACCATGCCCCCGTCCCCTCCCTATCCCTTTCTAGATTTTGTATTTTTTGATGCAACTGGGGTGAACGACTTTGTACTCACTCCCCTACCCCACCACCTCCACCTCCCATCCCATTCCATTCCCTGTGCTGTATTATGGCTTGTGTAGTGAGACCCACTGCTGTATAAAGTAGCTTTGTATTCACGGTTTTCTATTCTGGTGTCATTCCAGATCCATGTGATTTGACTAACCATATTTTAACATTTATAGTAGTGCTGTTGCATTCGTCTCCTTTCCCACTCATTCACTTCATTGTTCCTATAGATTAGCTTCATTTTTTCCTATAGATTCACTATAGTTTTATTCATATTCTCTCCCCTTTACCAACTATTCAATTGTCATTTCAACCTTTCCTCCCACCTCTACATCCAGCTCCTCTTCCTGTATCATTCCTCTCTTTTAATCTACAATTCAACTCTCTCGTTTTACCCTTCAACTCCCTCCACTTCTACTAAAAATAACCTTCACGATCCCCCTACTATTTCCTAAAGTCCATTCATATAGTATTCATCTGTCATCCTATAATTTGATTCCCCTCTACTGTCCCCTTACCACTCCTCTCACATAATATATTACCTCATCACTTCCTCATCACCCTTCCATCTCTTACCCTTTTCCAACTATTCAATAACTCTCCTACCTATAAACCCTAAGCCTCCCTTACCTCCCTCATGTCTGCCTTTTCATCACCTCTTTTCATTCCTTCTCATCACCCATCCATTTCACCCCTACAGTATATATCCATTTTTCCATGCATCTCTCCCTCACCTCTTTTCATCTCCCTTCACCCCTCTCTCACTATCACGTTTCCCCTCACACCCCTCTGTCACCCCTCAGCGTCCCTCCCTCCCCCTTTTACCCCAGCTAAGTAGAAAATATAAAATGTTTTGCTTAAATTGGCAAGGCTATTTTTGACCACCTAGTTAATTAGTACACACGTATGTCCCTCTAGATCCATACATAGCAAGTAGTTTTTGTGTATTTCTGTATTGTGTATCGTCCTGACCACTAGCAACAACTCTCTCATACACCAGATGAATAATAAAAAAAAACGACATAACACTGATTGTCAATGAAGTTCTCGAGGGAAAAATATTCTCACCTCGGATTTTATTTATGTTTTTTTTTTTTTTTTCATTGGACTCCTACTGAGGTATTGATACTCCCCGGTGAGACTCTCCTCTGAAATGACACTACACACTTCTTCTTTTTTATAACTACATGAAATATTATTGTACCTTGTCACTAAATACTCAACAGAAGACCTCAGAAGTCATCACTGCAATACGTAAACCAAAATAAAGTGCCATTAAAGCTACCGTACTTACAGGTATCTCATAGTAAAATTCCATTGCAATACAAACATTCAACACTAGTAATATCAAACTGGTTTTCTATTTTCATTAGTTAAACCAATCATACCGGAAATAATAATGGGCACTACAAATATTAATATCATATATGAACACTTACATGGCACAAACAAAGTTGTAACTCGGAGTTTTCCAATAATGTTATAACCATCGTGCTGATAATGTAAATACAGAAATTTATGTAAATACACAGCAATGTATAATAAAAATTAAAACAAAACAAAGTGCTACCAAAGTATGCAACATAATTTAAATGTAACTCTACTTATAATAAACACATAAAAACACAAATACGACCATAAAAATGCACGAATTATGATAAATATTTACTCAACATTTTTTATCAAACATTATATATACTCATTTCTACATGTGAAGCAAATACGTGCACAAAATATAAGGTACAAACCGACCTTTTCCCCTTACTAAAACTAACCATCATCCTGCAACACGACAAACACGTCATTTGCAACACCATACATATCTTTTTTGTTTTCCCCGAATTCATTACGCTCGTAAATCAAAGCATGCGAGGCCCTGTATATATTTCATTTGCTGTTGCTATTTTGATTCAAACACAAATATTTCGCGTGTTTGTTCATTATTTTAGCTCCGTTGACACCCTTCCCTCCCCCTCCAATGCACAACACGTGATAGTCCATGCTGGCTGAATCAACATAGGCCTGTTATGATTTTTTTTTTTTTATATATATATACCGGTATATATCGTGTGTGTAGTACGTGTGAGTGAGCCATGAAGTTCCACCTTCTCACATACTCACTTACCAACGGCGGTACAATTACCACACTCATACCGTACGTATGAGTTCAGTCCATACCCAGTCCACACACACACACACACACACACACACACACACACACACACACACACACAGAGCTTCACTAGAACTGCATGCTCTAGCGATAGGTTGTAATTATGAGGGTTGGGGTCGGATTACAGACCCTTGTCAGAAATAGCAGAACATTTTTTTTTGTATTTATTTTCGCTTCACGCTCCACATAAATAATGACAGGGTAATGTAGTGATGTATGTTAGGCTTATATGGAAAAATACACGTTAACAAGGGATGCTGATACATACTGGAAATAACAATAACTGTACGCTGCTTTCAGAGATGCGGAGTGTGCAATGTTGACACCAAAATTACCAAGAATTGTATAATTATGTTCCTTAATAACAACAATTAAGTGGTTCAGATATGTAGGGGAATATTATACATGTCCCTCCACAAGAGAATGTTTAAGAAGATACCAATTTATAACACATACACCTTTTAAATATTATACTGGGAATTATCTTGGCCATCTCTACAAAACCAGATCAAACTTCGGCCCATAAGAAAGGAAATATATATAACTTTTTACTTGTACATTATGATCACGTTATGGTCACACTCGACACTCATCCACCTTCATGTTGTGACACATACATACACGCACACGGGCGCAATACAGCAGCATACTCAGGTTTTTCCACATAATTTCCAGAGTTCACCAAATATCATAAAATATTACCAGAAATTCCCTATTCTTTCCTAACGTGTTGTGGTTTCCAAATCCGGCTTGCAAAACACCTAAAAATTTTCCCGTTCTTCATCCACTTGTGCCCAGATTATTTCATAGTAGAATAGTATGGCAATGGCCTACTACATAGTGAGTGAGTTAGAGGTGGCTTAGTGGGTTACGGCTCTGAAGCATGTGACAACGCTCATGCGATTAGTGTTTAAGTCTGTGTTAGCTATTCAGAAGAAATATACATCAACATTGCAAGTAAACACAATGAACTCAAGTCTGTGGAGTAGAAATTCTGAGACGTTAAGCTCCCATGTTGTGCGGAGGCGAATTATATAGATGTTATCAAATGTTCACTTCCCGATGTGAAGCAGGAGTGAGTGTCTTGTTGAAACGTTTATTATGTGTTGAGTGTGTGCTGGTTGTTATTACTTATTCACGTTACAGACACGGTGTTTGCTAATCCAGTGTTCTGATTTTTTTCCCTCCCTTCTCTCCCGCCTCTTCCTTCCCGAATCCACACACACACACACCTGCTCACCTCGCTATGACCACAACACTATACTCCCATCTCTACTGTACACTACGACACGTTACTTCAATGTTTCTTTATACTCCACTTCTCACACCATTCTCGACTCCCACTCTATATACTCTATACTCCCACTCCACTCTCACACCCTTTACCCACACAACACTCCACCTCCATCCACGACTTCATCCAACCCAAACCTCTCTTATTCCACATAAACACACACCACCACCTCCACCTCCAACAACAATGACCCCATCCACTACCCCCCATCCCCCCCAAAAACAGGTACAGGTGTGGAAGAGGCGATGCTGGGTGGTGGTGAGGGGGGACCGGTCGCCTGAGGATGGGGCGGGGAGCAGAGGGGGCCAACTCTCCCTCAGCGTGGAGATCTACACGAGACACGAGGGCTCCAACCATCCCACTGAGGGCACCATCCTGCACCTCGACCTCGTTCATAGGATACGCAGAGCCAAATCCAAGTGAGTCATTTTTTGGTTTATCCTCCTAGTGAATTCTTCGATATGTCCTTCGTCATTTAACAATTGTACATTCTCCCTCATTCACAGGTATATAGGATACGTAGAGTCAACAAAATACAAGTGTGTTTGTTGGTTTATCCTTCCACATCACACGTTTGTTCGCTCTCATTCGTTTACATGATATAACACGGGATACAACCTTATACACTAACACATTCTTACTCATTCACAGCTAGGATACCCAGAGCAAAATCCAAGTGAAAAAATCCTTTGGTACATCACTACTCACTTTGGTACTCAACTCACACTAGCAAGTTCTCACTCGTATCAGGGGAATTTTAAGTTAGGATCATCAGTTATGCAAAAAGGACGAGTGTAGTCATTCGTAAGTCAATAAGGCTTGCTATACACGAGGCACCTAAAACTATAACAGTACACAAAACATCTACTAAATATCTACCGCTATAATTAACCTAACTCCCTTCTGTTTTATTTAATTTAATAGTAAAAGAGAATTCGTAAATGAGTAAAATATAATCTGTCAACATTGTACCCTTCCTTGTCTTGTGACTTAAAAAAAATATGAGAGATGTATTATGTAAGGGTGTGTGGGTTGTCGAGAAAAGATAACAACAACATGATATGATTTACTAACCTTGTGTGTTGGGAAGGGAAGACAAGCCCAACCATCCTGAGAGTGGGTGGGTGGGTCATGGGTGGGTCCTTTTGTTATCCTTACCTGAGGGGGAAAGAAACGGAGTAGACATACATACAGTACACACACGATGAGAGAACATGATCTTATTCAGTGTAGTGCAAAGAAAATTTTGATGATAAATAATGATGATGATGATAATGATTAAGAGGAGGAGTAAGAGGAGAAGGAAGAAGAAAAGCAAGAGGAGGAGGAGGAGGAGGAGGAGGAGGAGGAGGAGGAGGAGGAGGAGGAGGAGGAGGAGGAGGAGGAGGAGGAGGAGGAGGAGGAGGAATGAACAGGGAAGTTGCACGTTTAGGCTACCACTTTCCCGGAAAAAAACAACTATCGGAGGTGAGGCTGGAGCAGAGAGACTCCATCGTTTGATAATTCAGCAGCCAGCCAGACACATCCACATCCAGGTCAAGTGATTTATTCAGCAGAGCCAAGCAAAGTGAGAACGGATCTGATGCGTTTGTGTGACCGTGGAATATATATATAGAGAGAGAGACGGGGAGCTAAATAGAAGAGATATAATAATAAAGGGTGTATACGTGTGTGAGCGTAGACTATATATAGAGAGAAAGACAGCGAGCGAAATAGAAGAGGTAAAATGCGTGTGTGTAAGAGTGGAATATATATAGAGAGAAACAGTGAATGAAAAAGAAGAGATATAATTATATAGGGGTGTGGGTGTGTGAGTGTGGCATATACAAAAGGAGAGAGAGAGAGAGAGAGAGAGAGAGAGAGAGAGAGAGAGAGAAGGATGCGCGTGTGTGAGCTTGGAATATATATAGAGAGAAACAGTGAGCGAAAAAGAAGAGATAATTATAAAGAAGTGTGGGTGGGTGTGCAAGGAAATATACATAAAGAGGAGACAAAGAAGAGAGTGTGAAAGAAGAGAAATGATGTACCCAAATAACACATGTATTCCAGACCACTTCATGATGTAAGATCGGAAATAAGAACAGTCAAGAAATCTACACCCGTGTATTGGATGTGTTTGGGTACGGAATGTGCTGTGTGTACTGAATGTATATATATATGTGTGTGTGTGTGTTAATGCAGGAAATGAGGACTGAGGACTCAAGGCATGAAACCAGCTTACTGTCCCGACCTGTGAAATGTAAGAGAAAAAAAATTATGAGATATCGGTATCCAAAATAATGTCCGTGAGAGATGTCTATACATATTGTGTTTGAAGGAACGTAAGTCGCCAATGGAAAGACCGAAAGAGCCAAATACAAATGAGTTAGTTAAATGATTTATCCTTCCACGTGGCGCACTTGTTCGTTCTTCCTCGTTTACAGGATACACAGAACATGCACCTCACACTAACCAACACGTTCTCCTCCCTCGTTCACAAGAGAGCCAGTGATGTTGCAACAATGAAAATGTCTGCATGTGTATTTATGAACAATGTGTGCTTATTTGTTTCGTCATCCAGAATGCCTCGTCGTCGACATGGCGCCACTACATGAAATATGATGATGGATTATGTAAGGGTGTGTGGGTTGTCCAGATGAGATAACAACACACGAGAGCGACACCAATGGTTATAAAAAAAATAGTCTTCATTTGTTGATGGAAATGTAAAATGCTTCGTCACTAAATTCAATCTTGTCCTTTTCGGTAAATGTGATGAAATTCGAGACAAGTTACACACAAAATGTACACAACTAAATATTCATCTGCAAATTATAAAATGTAGAATGGACGTAAAAAAAGTATCTAAAACCGCATTACTTAGAAGGGAATCGGTGGTATTTTAATTTGCAAGGATAAATAAAACACACTTCAGGTTTCCATTCTGGCTAACTCCTGACGATAATTTCTGGGGATATTACACGTTTTTCTTGTTCAGGTTTGGCCTCTGTCAAATGGTGCAGAAAATTGTCAAGCTGTAGTTAACCAGAGCATAATAATTAATATCCCCAGAAATATTACCACAATATTCTCAAAAAACATGCTCACAATAATAGTCGAAACATTCCCTCTGAGTTACATAGAGCTATAAAAAGAGAAAGGGAAAGCCAGCGGTTATATTCCACTATCTCTTGGTGGGTTATAAATAATAGCATATGTTTTGTTACCGAGGCGTGAGCGAGGGGGGATGAGTTGGTGGTGGTGGTGGTGGTGGGGGAAGGGTTTTAAGTTTTCATTTTCTCTTTTTACATGCGTTATAAAAAACCGTATTTGTCTGAGGATGATTAAGGGGATACTTTGCTATTTTTCTTACCGTTGCACATTATCCTTCACCCTCTCCCCCTCGTCCCCCCCTCCACACACACTAACTTTGCCAGGGATATTTATTATGTCTGGGCGGGCACCGGTCCAAATATTTGCTACTTGGAAGATGAGAGGAAAAGATTAGAGAGACGGAGTGCAAGAGAGAGGGAGAGAGAATAAGAGAGAAGAGATGAGACGAAAGAATAAAAGTGGTGGGAATGTCAATATGCAGAGAAAAAGGGGGGTAGGGGTAGGGAAAGGGGTAGGGGGGAGGGAAGGAGAATAATACTAAAAGGGGGGGTAGAGAAAGAGGAGGGGTAGGGGGAGAGGAAAGGAGAATAATACTAAATTTACATTGCCAAGAACGCAGGGGAATAGAGATAAGGGATTGTCGTGGGTCCAAAGGTGAGTCAAATAACCCTTAATCATCAAATTTAGTATTGCATCAGAGGAGAAGGATGGGAGAAGGAGACAGGAGACAATAGGAAAGGGATTGCCTTGGGTCTAAAAAATATAATAATAAATCAAGTATTGTATCGAAGCAGAAGAAACCCTTAAGCTGAAAGATAAAGTGTCAGTGAGGGAGTCGTGGCTTTACCAAAACACACCGCCTTACAGTACCCCCCCCCCCCCACACACACACATGACAAGGAATAACACACATACACCAAAACATGACGCTGTATAATACACACACACACACACTCACACACACCACTTACAATATGGCGGCCGTGGTTTTACAGGGCGTAATATGCTTTTGGAACTGTACATTAGTGTGTCTTAATTCCTCTGAAATATGCCAGGAAACCGGAACAGATGAACAAAACTAATGGTATCTTGCTGCTTGGAATAGTTTCCAGGAATCAGCTGCTCCGAATTTACCATCACTGATATACTTCCTTTAGGACCCTGTGCCACTTGGTGACTTCTGTGTCCTCCTGACTAGCCACGAAACAAGCTTCTTCCGTATAGGTAGTGTTTCGTGACAATGTTTAAAGAACTCGATAACCTCCAATATTTTCTGACTACATCACGGGGTTCCATTTAAGCGGGTAGTACAGTACATTGTTGGTAAATTTATGTAGCAAGTGAATTCTCCAAACTATTCCAAACAACAGGAAACCATTATTTTAGTTAATCTGGCTCTATTTCCTTGCATACTGTGGAGGAATCAAGGCACTTCAATTTACTAAGAGTATACGGTACTATCCTCTTGATAAATACGAATATACTGTATGGACGAGGCAAGTGTAAACACGGAGTATGTTTGTAGCCTAAGTATGTATGTTTGTACCACCACACGTTCGATCCCCTTCCTTCTTTCACTGGGTTGATGGTCGCGTTTGAGAGATGACAACCCCAACTCAGAAACTAGGGGAAAAGAATTTGCATGAGACGAGGCCCGGAGTTTATACAGTATGGATGGATGGATGCGTTCGTTGCCTTGCGTCGTCACTGGCTTAGGATTAATTGAATTATTATTAGGGTTTGCAGAGTATCGGACAGTGATATTACTTCTAAAACTATACGAACTTAGATAGCATATATAAATTAGACAAACATATAAACACTTCATCACTTATTTCTGATATTTTTCCTATTGGTTTGAAATCTATATGAACTTGGATAAGATATAAAAATTATCACGTATTTCTGAGATTTTTCCTACTGCATGGTTTGAAATCCTTAATCCTTACTCCAAAATCCTACTTACTGGTGTGGATGTGAAATACGGGAGAAGTATTCAGCGTTGGTAAATCTGGAGCAACTGATTATTCTCCAAAATATTCCATGCAACGAGCCACCATATTTTTTGTTATTCTGGGTCCTTTGGAGGGAGGAATCGAGGCGTCCCAATTTACTGTACTGTACTGCAACACCTTCCAATGAGATGGCTTCGAAAAATGATCCGAAACTATAGCTGTTGGTGTGTGCAATTTTGGTTCATAAAATTAACTCAAATAGCTCGCTTTTATTCACCAGGTTGCAGTACATTAGACCATGACTTTTTTTTACAAATGAAAGTTAAAAATGAAACTAAATCTTAAGAAACAATATTTGATACCAACAGCAAAATTTTTCAAGTCAATTTATTTCATTCGAATTAGGTGTTGCAGGACTATTGGCCGTGACTGTACACCCAATAACAAAAACAAAATCCGCTGTCGCCTTTATCTGCCAACCCATAAATAAATAAATAAACCACACATGCTACCGACCCAAAACTTCACAGGCTCGTCAACTGAATCACCAGAGAATTTGTTGTATATGGTACACACTCGTGATAAGCAGTTTCTGACCAGAGACGAACGGCAGGCACCACACATAGGCTACCCAGCATTCGAACTTAGCCAGTATATACTGTATGTACAATCGGCGGCAAAAGTCCTGTCGCCTCAATGGATTCACCGAGGCACGCGAAGTTCATAGACTCGAGATTATTGAGTGTATAATAAGTGTTTATTTCTCGAGTCCATGAATACTGTGTGTCTCGGTGAAGCAGGTGAGGCGACAGGACTTTTGCCGCCGACTGTACAGTACAGTACTGGGTGGAGAAATGAGCAATACCAGGCGATTCGAAGCTTTCTGCTCCTCACACTCTGGTCAGAAATTATGTATCACGAGTGTACTGTCACGACGAGCAGAATAAGTCCTGTATGTATGGAATGAATGAACGTGAGCCAGATGTTGATATTATTCATCCTACGAACCAAAACTACACAGAAAAACTACATCTACAGAGTTCCATAAGTTTCGAGTCTGTTTCATTTGTATATGTGTTATGACTATTGCTTGTGGTTGTACAGTCAGCCTCAGGAATTCATATACACCATTATGACATCAATTATTCGTAACAACACAAAACCCTTCTAGTACGGTAATGTTAATTGGGTAATACTTGAATCAGCCAGCAGAACAATGTCTACAGTATATATAGAATAAAAACTCCTTTTAACCATTGCTCTGTGTACGAATTATTGAAGCCAACTGTACATATGACGAATACAACAGACCCAAGCAGACGTTATACATACATACATAAATACATACATACAAACCTGACTTCATTAATATGTAAACACCACCGGGAATGCTAATAGTATAATATGAAGGGATAATAATTATGAAGTACAAACAAACACGTTACGACACATTTTTTCCTTCGTGGCTCCAAGGGCCGTGGCCAGATTAGCTCACTGAGGGATGGCATCGTAAACTAGGCACTCAAAAAATTTGCAATGTACACACACACACGCACATATATACAGCACGCACACACATCCACGCACATATATACAGCACGCACACACATCCACGCACATATATACAGCACGCACACACATCCACGCACATATATACAGCACCCACACACACACGCCACTCACGTAAGTACTGTACATATATACACAATGCACGCACACACACACACACGCAACACACGCACATATACACAACGCACACAAACACACACATACTGTACACACACACACCTAATTAAGCACACACACACAAACACACACCTGGTGGAATAGCTGAAAGGACTACACAGTACAGTACACGTTGTATAACCTTGGATAAGCTATTCTCTTTTTACTTCTCTCTCTCTCTCTCTCTCTCTCTCTCTCTCTCTCTCTCTCTCTCTCTCTCATCAACACACCGACAGACCACCACAACCACCATCATACAACAACAACAACAACTACTACTACTATTACTACTACCACAACTACCACTACTACTACTACTACTAATAATAATAATAATGAGTAGCCATCCCCAATTTTAATACAGTCTAATAATAATAATAATAATAATAATGAGTATAGCCATCCCCCGTTTTAATAGAGTCTAATATGGTTGGTGTAGTGAATAATGTGGACACTGACTTATGACACATACTGTACTTTCCTCTAATCTACTTATCGGCTCACATGTGGAGCAGCTCTGAATTAATATCTATAATTTATGCAACTGAATTCCCTGATCAGTTAACTCCATCGGTATAGAGCAATTAGTGAAAAGGAAACTCAACATTATAATTATTAATATAGGAAACTCATATATAGATAGATAGACAGATATTTAGATAGATAGATACACAGACAGATGAGTAGATAGATAGATAGATAGACATATAGATTGATAGGTAGATACACATATATATTGATAGGTAGATACACAGATAGATTGATAGGTAGATACACAGACAGATGAGTAGACAAACAGACAGATTGATGGGTAGAGGTAGACATACAGACAGACAGACAGATAGATAAATGGATAGATAGACAGTGATAGGTCAGACTGAGTCAGATAGACAGACACAGATAGATAGATGGATTGATAGACAGACACACAGACTGATGGATAGATAGAGGCAAATAGACAGGCACAGATCGATAGATAGATAGAAAGATAGATAAACAGACAGACAGACACACTCCAAAATGAATCACCATTTATTATGAGTCTGAGTTTTTAAAGGGGGTAGAACACTTTTGGTATATATATATTGGAGCGCCTTGATTCCTCCAAACCATGCTAGGAAACAGAACCAAATTAACAAAAATACTGGTGACCTGTTGCTTGGAATAGTTTGGAGGAATCCGTTACTCCAGATTTACCTTAAGATCTGGATGAGACAAGCGGAAAATTTGGCCTCCTTGTATTTTTCTTAAACGAATGTGACTTTAAACATTTTGAACTTTGTATTTTTTTGTATTATTTATTCATTTTTATTTAGTTAGTTATCTTTTTAAGCATCTACTGTATATAGGAACTGAGGGTTTTATACGCCCATGATTGATTCTCTGTCTCTCTTTTTTAGGTTTGTTTTAAGTACTTTTAAGGTTTGTTTTATGGTGCTTTAAAATTTGGAGCAACTGACTCCTCTAAGCTATATATTTCTAGCAGCAGGCCACCAATATTGTCGCTAACCTGGTCCTGTTTCCTGGCATACTTTGGAGGAATCAAGCAAGACGCTCCAATGTATCAAAGTGTAATAACCCGTTTACCCTTGATTTGATACACTTTCCTCTTTGATTATTTCCATTGGACTTCGTTTCCAGGGAGTATCATTCCCGAGTTAAAATGGAAAACATAAATTGAGATTCCAGGAGAACAGCTGTTTAAACTTGTCCTATTACTATATAAACATGAACAATAAAACGGGCACCAACAATACATAAGTTATAAGTATATCTCACGAGTCTATGACTATCATTTGTTTACGTGTAAAGTGTATATACCCCGGAAAGTTATATACTCTCACACCTCCAGGGATTTTTGGGTTCGGTTAGTTTGTTTTTCTGGTTGTCTGATTTTTACACAACGGGATGTAAAAATATCTTGGCAGTGTGTTAATTTTCCTTGCCTCAGTAAACCATAACACCGGGAATTATTTACTTCATAAAAGCCAACGCAATTATTCACATGTTATTTATTGTTGACGTCAGAATCCGAGTGTCAAAACTTAAAGGTGATAAAATTCCACTTTCTTCAAAATTCCACAGTGGTGCTCATGAATTCTCGGTCCTCACAGTCCAGATGGAAAACACTCGTCCCTCTCCAGTATCAGTATCAGTATCAGTACCGTACCATTACCAGTACCAGTTCTAGTGCCAAGTATTATTTAGATCATACATACACTGCCCTCCCAAGTACTGACTCCTGCCCCTCCATGGTGTCTATTTCCTATACTGATTGTTCATGGAGGTGTTTGTTGTGTTGGTGTCTGTGTGGATCTTTAAACACAGCGATGAAACAGATACCCTATACTCCTGTACTGAGGTGTCTGTTTTCTGTCATGTTGTTGGAGGAATCTGTTGCCCTGTACAAAGCAACTTACTCCATCCCCTTTAAGTAACTTGATGCTGGGAGGAGCCGAGGAGCATCATCTTCCACCTGGCTGGGCTGTACCACGAATTCATGCGCTCAACTATACCAGGTTTTAATCATGATGTTGAAATTTTACGTGATTATGATGCAGATGATAAAACTGATGAGATTCCATTCACTATATATTCAGAATAACTCAGTTCATGTCCTGTATAATGAGGTTGTTTATTATTTAATATTGTGGGAATCCTGAACAATCTAACATATAAATAAATAGGATCTACATACCAGATTACCTCACGGATTTATAATACTGCAAGATGTTTTCGTGTACAATGTAGTGATGATTACGCCTGATGACAATGTGTAGTATTAGTGGACTTTATATTTATGTGATGTGGACTTTATATTTATGTGATGTGGACTTTATATTTATGTGAATGTGAACTTTATATTTGTTATTTGGACTTTATATTTATGTGATGTGGACTTTATATTTGTGATTTGGACTTTATATTTATAAGATGTGGACTTTATGTTTATGTAATGTGGACATAATATTTATGTGATGTGGATTTATATTTACGTAACGTGGACTTTTTATTTATGTGAGTTTTCAAACCATGTAATTTACTATAGTTTGCCCAGTATCTTATCGGATATTTGATGATGATTATGATGAAGATGATGTATATTGTTTTCATTTAACAAACGAAGATGGTATCAAGATTTCAGATGCCTTTCGATTAATATAACTTTTAAAATTAAACTCAGTCTTTATCTATCATGTCTGTTCTGTTAAGTATCCATATATTTTAAGAGTTCTCAAACACTAACCCCTTCTCTCCTTTCCTCCTCCTCCTCCTCCTCCTCCACCACCACCTCCTCCTCCTCCTCGACACGCCCCTCACCAGGTCCCACCCCTACGCCTTCGAGGTGTGTGGGCGGCGAGGGGAGGCGCTGTTGTACCTGAGTGGGCAGAGCGAGTCAGAGTCACAGCGATGGATGGCAGAGATCAGACACATCCTATGGCCTCCAACCTGTCTAGATGCCATCAAGCGAGGTGAGTGTTTGTGTGTGTGTGTGAAGGAGTGGTGATGTGCATGTGTGAAGGAGTGTGTGTATATGATGATGGTGATGTAATATATATATGTGTGTGTGTGTGTGTCAAGGAGTAGTGATGTGCATGTGTGAAGGAGTGTGTGTATATGATGATGGTGATGTAATATGTATGTGTGTGTGTGTGTGTGTGTGTGTGTGTGTGTGTGTGTGTGTTAGTGGTCTTTCCAAACCTTCCTCCTCCATCTTTCTCCAATAATTGCCTCCATCTCTCTCCAACAATCCCACGTCAACCTCAGCCTCGAGTCTCACTTCCCGTCTGTCATCATTCTTTATCTCCGTACTCAATTTTTTCCTCAGCTTCTCCATCCCTTCTCTCGCCCCCCTCCCTCCCTCCTTTCTGCCTCCCCCTCCCTCTCTCCCTTCTGTTTCCCCCTCCCCCCTCTCTCCCTTCCTTCTCTCTCCTTCCCCCCTCCCTGTCTCTCTTCCTCTCTTCTTTATCCCTAGTTCGTCCCCTAATACTACTTATCTTTTCCCATCTCCTCCTCATCCCTCTTTACTTCTCTTCCTTGTGTTACTTCCTCTTCACCATCTAGAGTCTATCCACATTTTCCTTCCTCCCTGTTTCGTCCCCTTCTTTTTCCCATCTCCTCCTCATCCCTTCTTGAATCTATCCTCCTCTTCCTTCCTTCCTTCCTACACTCTCTTCTACCTATAATATTCTCCCTTCTCGTCATCTAAATTATCCCAACATATACCAGTCTCCCTCCCTTCCCAACCAACCTACAAATATATTCCTATATTCTTATGGGCGAGGCAACGACAAGGGTCTACAGAAATCCACTCATAGATGTACATACAGGACCTGGAATAATGAAGAATAAATCACTTGTCCATATCCAACTATACTGTCTACTCTTCTATACACAAGTCTCATGAAGGAAAGGTCGTAGTTTGATAAGGGGAATATACAGCATACAGAGAAGGGGAGTTAGGTCATTTCATAATTCAACCTCTTGTCTCTCTCTCTCTCTCCCTTTCTCTCTCTCTCTCCCTCCCTCCCTCTCTCCCTCCTTCTCACCACTATAGCCACCAATCCTCAGCAATCAGACAACTTTCCTCTCTCACTACCAAGTTAATCAATCTGCCTCACTCACTGTATGTCTGTCTCAGACTGTCTGTCTCTTTATGTCTGTTTGTGAACGGTATTTATCTGTTTCACTTTCTGTATGTCTGTCTCTCTGTCTCTGTCTGTGTAAGGTATTTATTAATCTGCCTCACTCTCTTTATGTCTGTCTCTCTGTCTCTGGTCTGTGTAAGGTATTAATCTGCATCATTCTCTGTATGTCTGTCTTTCTGTCTCTGTCTTGTGTAAGATATTATTCTGCTAATTTATTCACTAACTGTTTACCTACCAACTTCATCACTCCTTACTCCTTACTTAACTCTCTGCCTGCTGGTAAACATTCCTGCCTTACTCTTTGTCTTCTACCTGGGCTACCTCATTCCCTGCCTGCCTGCCTACCTGCCTGTCTACCTGCCCTTTGCCTGACTGCATCTGCGTGGATAACTTTCTCACCTGTTATTGCCTCGCTTCCTGAGTGTCTGTTCATCATTCTGTCCCACTTTCTGCATGTCTGTGAGCGTATTTATGTTCTCTGCCTGTCTGCCAATCCCACTCCTCGCTTGGCCACCTACCTATCTGCCTGTCTGTTTGTCTGTCTGCCTCTCTGCCTGTCTTCCTGCCCCAGTACTGTATTATACTTCTGTCTTACTTTCTGCTTGTTTGTCTATTTAATGCCTTGCTTATATGCCCCTTGCCTACATTCCAAGTTTACCTACCTCTGTTTATCATTCTATCTCACTTTTTTTCACATTTGTCTGCCTCTCTATCTATCTGCCTCACAAGCTTTCCTCTCAGTCTTTCTGTTTACCTATCTCACTCTCTACCTGCCTGTCTGCCTGCCTACCTACCCCCCTGCCTGCTTGCCTGCCTGCCTGCCCCACTGTCTGCCTGCCTGCCTGCCCCCCTGCCTGCCTGCCCCACTGTCTGTCTGCCTGCCTGCCCGCCTCCTTGTCTCCTTGCTTGTTTATCAGTGTGCGTCACTCCTGTTGGTTCTCCGCCACCAACACCACCACCACCACCACCACACCTACACACGTGTCCATTCATCAGTGCCAGTTAATGGACATAGTGCCTCTCTGACCTTCTCTAGCAGTGACCTATAAGAGAGAGGAGAGAGAGAGGAGAGAGAGAGAGAGAGAGAGAGAGAGAGAGAGAGAGAGAGAGAGAGAGAAAGAGAGAGAGAGAGAGAGAGAGAGAGAGGAGAGAGAGAGAGAGAAGAGAGAGAGAGAGAGAGAGAGAGAGAGAGAGAGAGAGAGAGAGAGAGGAGAGAGAGAGAGAGAGAGAGAGAGAGAGAGAGAGAGAGAGAGAGAGACGCGTGGTATAATAATTTCTATAATGTTTACACGGAAAATTACACCGGATTCCACGTTATTTCTTACTTGCTCGTAGATACAAACATTTATATAAAGATAAACAAAGACACTAAATGATACACACAAATATACAGCAGTAAGAATTAAAGGTTACGTTACACAACAAGAAAATATAGACCACACACACACACACACATACACACAGACAGATCATATCGCTTTGGCATAGTAACTTACACATTCAAGAGGCAATTAACTCAAGGGAAAAAAGTAAACAATAGCAAAATATGAAGTTCCCTCTCAGACTTTTTACTTTTTACACACCAGAGTCTAACTAACGAGTCGTACACACATACAGTCACCATAATAAGTCGTACTGTACAAGTCGTCTCTAGCTCCTCCTGGTCTGTTTATTGGTTACTTGTGATAATTAGTGATGTGAAAGAAAGAAACGTACTGTAACTTTCTTCTGATTGGCGATGATGTTACTTAAGTCTGTTTCATTCACCCCAAAGTAGCATAAGTGTTGTGGAGAGAGAGAGAGAGAGAGAGAGAGAGAGAGAGAGAGAGAGAGAGAGAGAGAGAGGTGAGGGGTAGCAAGCCTCCTCAGTCTCACGCGGAATATTTCATTTACACGTGCGAAGGTCAGAGTTGAAACCTGGGGCCAGACTTAGGTGAGAGAGAGAGAGAGAGAGAGAGAGAGAGAGAGAGAGAGAGAGAGAGAGAGAGAGAGAGAGAGAGAGAGAGAGATTGAGATTGAAGTGAGATAGCGTAATACATACATGTACATACAAACAGATAATTGGAAAGGATATAATGAAGCAATAGAAATAAATATATATAGATAAAGATAGGGTAGGAGGATATAAATATAGATAAAGATAGGATAGGAGGATATAAATATAGATAAAGATAGGATAGGAGGATATAAATATAGATAAAGATAGGATAGGAGGATATAAATATAGATAAAGATAGGATAGGAGGATATAAATATAGATAAAGATAGGATAGGAGGATATAAATAACTGAGGAATAAGAAGGGAGGGATAAAACAGAGTGCAAGAAGAAGTAATGAGAGATAAAAGGGAGGAAGGAGCGACAGTGATGACGAAAGAATTGGGGAAAAGAATATTTGGAATGGAAGAGAGGAGAATGACAGAAGGACCACCAAGAAAGAAGGAAATGAGAAAGGAACAATGAAATTAATAAGAGAAAGAGAACGAAGGAAAGGAAAGAAACTGAATTTAAAGACAAAAAGAAAGGAGTTGGCAAGAAAATAAATGAAGGATATAAGTGAAATATGATTAAAGACAAAATAATGAAACAGGAAGGAAGAATAAAAAATGGAAGAGGAGGAAGGTGAGAAGGAAATGCTGGATAAGGAGGACGAAGGGGAGAGGGCAAAAAAAGAGAAGAAAGGAAGGAAAGTAATAGAGTGAAGAGAGGAAAAAAGAGAAAATGGAGGGAAGAAATAGATGGTAGGATGGTAAAAGAGGAAAGAGAGGAAGAAAGAGGAAAGGGAGACAGGGAAGAGAAGGAAGGAAGAAGAACAGAGGAAAGAGAGGTAGAAAGAGGAGAGGAAAACAAAGAATAGAATGAAGATAAAATAGGAAAGAGATGAAGAAAGAGGAAAAGGAGGCAGCAAAGGGAATAAAGGAAGAAGAAAAAAGAGAAAGAGAGGAAGAAAGAGGAAATGGAAACAGCGAAGAGAAGGAAGAAAAAAAAGTAAAAAGAGGAAAAAGAGGAAGAAAGAGGAGACGAAGATAAAAGGAGAATAGAGAGGAAGAAGACAAGGAGGAGGATGTGAAAAAAAAAAAAACACAGCCAGGAGGAAAAGAAGAGAAAGAGAAGACGAAGATAAAAGAGGAAAGAGAGGAAGAAGACAAGGAGAAGGATGTGGAAAAAAACACACACACAGCCAGGAGGAAAATGAACAAAAGACGACTACGACGAAGAAGGCGCAGCAGGAGGATGAAGGAGTTGGCGTCCCCTGAGTGTACCGTGGAGTCAAAGGGCGTGACGACGAGGCCTCACTTCACACATCGTTAATTAAGGGGGTGCGGAGTAGGGGACAGGCTTGGGGGGGGACTGGGGGGGGTGTAAGAATAGGGGGACAGTCTTGGGAGGAGGGTAGAAAGCCTGTCCCCCTATTCCCGCACCCTCCTAACCCCCCCAAACCCCCTCCAAGCCTGTCCCCCTACTCCTGCACCCCCCAAAAAAAATCAAGTCTGACCCCCTATCCCACACCCCCTTAACTACACCACTTCACTTAATTAATTCCACCACATTCACCTACAAAAATAAACACAACACATTCAAGTAAAAAAAAACCAACACATTCACTTAAAAAACACATTCACCTAAAAAAAAAAAAAAAAAAAAAAAACTTCAAGTAAAAAAGCACAACACATTCACTTCATTGACAACACTACATTCACTTCATTAACAACAACACCACATTCACTTCATTAACCACACACCACATTCACTACACACTCCACCTTCACTTCACACTTCACACTTCACCTTCCTTCTTCACTCTCATTATTTTTACACAGACACGATTTTCTATTTCTTTCCTCCACTTCACATCACATCACATCACATATTACCAACAACACCACCTATACCTTCCTTCTTGCCTCTCTCATTTTCTACACCAACACTTATTTTTATTTCTATTTTTTTCATTCCCTCCACTTACTAACTCTATATTTTTTCTTTTCATTTCCCTCCATACCATTTCACACATCACCATCACCATCATCATCATCATCATCTTCTTTCTTTCGAACTCACTTTCATTTTCTACCCCCAAACTCAATAACATTTTAGTCTTTTTAACTCGTCGTGTTTCTCGTCGCTTTCACTATTTCCACATTCAGTTTGGTATCGAAGTTGTGTTATATATTTTCTTTTTTTTCTCTTGCCCAACTAATATTTTTTTTCTGCCTCGGTTTTACTTCGTCTCACTCGGGTTTCTCGTATTCGTTCTCGCTTTAATTTCCTCTCTCCTCTTCGCTTATTTTTTCTTTGTCACAGGTATATATTTCCTCCTTTCTCGTTTTTTTCCTCATTTTTGTTTTCTCTTTCTCATGCATCTTCTTTCCAATTTTCAGGGAGACAGGGAAGGGAAGAGAAAGAAGGAATAATGAGAGTCCACACTTTTCTTATTTTTCTCACTTCCTGTCTCTATCCTCTTTTTCATTTCACACTTCCTTTTCTTTTATAGACCACCTGACTCACGTTCTCTCATTTCATCATCTTCACTTTCTCTATTTACTTTCTCTCGTTTCCTGACTCACTATTATCATAATTATTTCATTTACCATTCCCCCACATTTCTAAACTCATCTTCACCAAGACATATAAATAAATTTTACTTCAAATTTCATCATCATCCCCTTAGGCCAATTAAGGGTTTTCCGAAACAGGTAAAGTCATCTGGTGTTAGCCTAAATTAAGAAGGGTCATCCTTACCTAAATTTTCATTGTTTAGAACCTGATTTAGCCTGGTCATAACTATCAGATTTAATATATGATTTTTTTTTCTTTTTTAGCATAGTCTCTTTTGGTTTGGTTTTATCATATTGACCCTTTACCCACATGACTGACCTGACCTTTCTCCTGTAGGCTTAACCTTCGGAATAGGGTCACTGGTTGTTTACGGTCAGGGGTCAGGGGCGGAGGTCTGTGTAAAAGGTTAATACAACCAGTCAAATTTAAGGTCAGATGTCATTATTATTTACAGAGGTCAAAGGTCAATTGTCAAGTTCAGAAGTACAGTAAAACTAAACAGACTAAGGTCATGTCAAAGTTCATAGGCAAGAGGAAAAAAATTATCATCAAGTTATATATCAACATCAGAGAAGAGATTAAAAAATAAGTTATATAAAAACATCAGAGAAATAAAGTTGGAATCTGATGTCCAAGGTCAAGATCAAATAAATAGTTTAAGGTCAAGTTTAGAGTGAAATGTGGAAGGTCAATCCATGTAAGGGAACCGGGATCAAAATTGAGATACAAGTACAGGTTATCAAGGTCACAAGAATCATTACGAAAAAATATAAAATAAAAGGTCATTCAAGTCCAGGTCAAAGTTCAAATAGAAGTCAAAGTTCAACAAGTTATTAAAAAGGCCAGGACGAAATTTAAAAGGTTCCTGTTGAAATATAGATATGAAGAAAAAGAGGTCAAAGTTGAAGAGTGAGTGTGTTATAGGTCAGGAGGTCACACGTGTACACACAGCCTAAACTTGGACACCTCAACCCCATCACTTTAACAACAACAGTTAATAATATACTACTTCTGCTACTGACACTTGATACAGGATTGATACTACTGTTCCTACTATTACTACTACTATTACTACTGCTA
>JAWZYT010004864.1:0-46459 GCA_034508575.1 Petrolisthes manimaculis
CCGGGCGGCGGCGGGGCAGTGGGGCAGGGAAGTGGGGCGGGGCAGCGAGGCGGGGCGGCGGGGCAGCGGGGCAGCAGGTTAGGGGTTAGGTTAGGTTAGGTTAAGGGTTAGGTTAGGTTAGGTTAGGTTAGGTTGGGTTAGGTTAGGTTAAGGGTTAGGTTAGGTTAGGTTAGGTTAAGGGTTAGGTTAGGTTAGGTTAGGTTAGGTTAGGTTGGGTTAGGTTAGGTTAAGGGTTAGGTTAGGTTAGGTTAGGTTAGGTTAAGGGTTAGGTTAGGTTAGGTTAAGGGTTAGGTTAGGTTGGGTTAGGTTAGGTTAGGTTAGGGGCAGCGGGGCGGCAGGGCAGTTGCGGGGCGGGGCAGCGGGGCGGCGTGGCAGCGGGGCGGCAGGGCATCGGGGCAGCGGGGCGGGGCAGCGGGGCAGCGGGGCGGGGCGGGGATGCGGGGCAGTTGCGAGGCGGGGTAGCGGGGCGGCGGGGCAGCAGGGCGGCGGGGCAGCGGGGCGGGGCAGCGGGGCGGCGGGGCTTGACAGCGGGGCAGCAGGGCGTCAGGGCAGCGGGGCGGGGTGGCGGGGCAGCGGGGCGGGGCAGTGGGGCAGTTGCGGGGCGGGGCGGCGGGGCAGCGGGGCGTCGGGGCAGCGGGGCGGGGCAGTGGGGCGGCGGGGCTGGACAGCGGGGCAGCGGGGCAGTGGGGCAGGGTGGCGGGGCAGCGGGGTGGCGGGGCAGCGGGGCGGCAGGGCAGCGGGGCGGCGGGGCAGCGGGGTGACAGCCGGGCGGCGGCGGGGCAGTGGGGCAGGGCAGTGGGGCGGGGCAGCGGTGCGGGGCGGCGGGGCAGCGGGGCAGCAGGTTAGGGGTTAGGTTAGGTTAGGTTAAGGGTTAGGTTAGGTTAGGTTAGGTTAGGTTGGGTTAGGTTAGGTTAAGGGTTAGGTTAGGTTAGGTTAGGTTAGGTTAAGGGTTAGGTTAGGTTAGGTTAGGTTGGGTTAGGTTAGGTTAAGGGTTAGGTTAGGTTAGGTTAGGTTAAGGGTTAGGTTAGGTTAGGTTAAGGGTTAGGTTAGGTTAGGTTAGGTTAGGTTAGGTTAGGTTGGGTTAGGTTAGGTTAGGTTAGGGGCAGCGGGGCGGCAGGGCAGTTGCGGGGCGGGGCAGCGGGGCGGCGTGGCAGCGGGGCGGCAGGGCATCGGGGCAGCGGGGCGGGGCAGCGGGGCAGCGGGGCGGGGCGGGGATGCGGGGCAGTTGCGAGGCGGGGTAGCGGGGCGGCGGGGCAGCAGGGCAGCGGGATGCGGGGCAGCGGGGCGGGGCAGCGGGGCGGCGGGGCTTGACAGCGGGGCAGCAGGGCGTCGGGGCAGCGGGGCGGGGTGGCGGGGCAGCGGGGCGTCGGGGCAGCGGGGCGGGGCAGTGGGGCAGTTGCGGGGCGGGGCGGCGGGGCAGCGGGGCGTCGGGTCAGCGGGGCGTCGGGGCAGCGGGGCGGCGGGGCAGCGGGGCGGGGCAGTGGGGCAGTTGCGGGGCGGGGCGGCGGGGCAGCGGGGCGTCGGGGCAGCGGGGCGTGGCAGTGGGGCGGCGGGGCTGGACAGCGGGGCAGCGGGGCGTCGGGGCAGCGGGGCAGTGGGGCAGGGTGGCGGGGCAGCGGGGTGGCGGGGCAGCGGGGCGGCAGGGCAGCGGGGCGGCGGGGCAGCGGGGTGACAGCCGGGCGGCGGCGGGGCAGTGGGGCAGGGCAGTGGGGCGGGGCAGCGGGGCGGGGCGGCGGGGCAGCGGGGCAGCAGGTTAGGGGTTAGGTTAGGTTAGGTTAGGTTAGGTTAAGGGTTAGGTTAGGTTAGGTTAGGTTAGGTTGGGTTAGGTTAGGTTAAGGGTTAGGTTAGGTTAGGTTAGGTTAGGTTAAGGGTTAGGTTAGGTTAGGTTAGGTTAGGTTAAGGGTTAGGTTAGGTTAGGTTAGGTTAGGTTAAGGGTTAGGTTAGGTTAGGTTAAGGGTTAGGTTAGGTTAGGTTAGGTTAGGTTGGGTTAGGTTAGGTTAGGTTAGGTTAGGTTAGGGGCAGCGGGGCGGCAGGGCAGTTGCGGGGCGGGGCAGCGGGGCGGCGTGGCAGCGGGGCGGCAGGGCATCGGGGCAGCAGGGCGGGGCAGCGGGGCAGCGGGGCGGGGCGGGGATGCGGGGCAATTGCGAGGCGGGGTAGCGGGGCGGCGGGGCAGCAGGGCGGCGGGGCAGCGGGATGCGGGGCAGCGGGGCGGGGCAGCGGGGCGGCGGGCCTTGACAGCGGGGCAGCAGGGCGTCGGGGCAGTGGGGCGGGGTGGCGGGGCAGCGGGGCGTCGGGGCGGCGGGGCGGGGCAGTGGGGCAGTTGCGGGGCAGGGCGGCGGGGCAGCGGGGCGTCGGGGCAGCGGGTCGGCGGGGCAGCGGGGCGGGGCAGTGGGGCAGTTGCGGGGCGGGGCGGCGGGGCAGCGGGGCGGGGCAGTGGGGCGGCGGGGCTGGACAGCCGGGCAGCGGGGCGTCGGGGCAGCGGGGCAGTGGGGCAGGGTGGCGGGGCAGCGGGGTGGCGGGGCAGCGGGGCGGCAGGGCAGCGGGGCGGCGGGGCAGCGGGGTGACAGCCGGGCGGCGGCGGGGCAGTGGGGCAGGGCAGTGGGGCGGGGCAGCGGGGCAGCAGGTTAGGGGTTAGGTTAGGTTAGGTTAGGGTTAGGTTAGGTTAGGTTAGGTTAGGTTAGGTTAGGTTAGGTTAGGTTGGGTTGGGTTAGGTTAGGTTAAGGGTTAGGTTAGGTTAAGGGTTAGGTTAGGTTAGGTTAGGTTAGGTTAGGTTGGGTTAGGTTAGGTTAGGTTAGGTTAGGTTAGGTTAGGTTAGGTTAAGGGTTAGGTTAGGTTAGGTTAGGTTAGGTTGGGTTGGGTTAGGTTAGGTTAGGTTAGGTTAGGTTAGGTTAGGTTAGGTCCCGGTAGTATACCACGGTTAGGCTATGTTAGGTTAGGTCCCGGTAGTCTGCCCCGGTT
The DNA here is from genome assembly GCA_034508575.1 of Petrolisthes manimaculis. NCBI lineage: Eukaryota > Metazoa > Arthropoda > Malacostraca > Decapoda > Porcellanidae > Petrolisthes > Petrolisthes manimaculis. Next base: position 2,959 of record JAWZYT010004864.1, read on the forward strand.
AGGTCCCGGTAGTCTGTCCCGGTTCTGTTATGTTATGTTAGGTCCCGGTAGTCTGCCCCGGTTAGGTCCCGGTAGTCTGTCCCGGTTCTGTTATGTTAGGTTAGGTCCCGGTAGTCTGCCCCGGTTAGGTCCCGGTAGTCTGCCCCGGTTAGGCTATGTTAGGTTAGGTCCCGGTAGTTTGCCCCGGTTAGGTCTCGGTAGGTTAGGTTAGGTTAGGTTAGGTTAGGTTAGGTTAGGTTAGGTTAGGTTAGGTTAGGTTAGGTTAGTATGCCCCGGTTAGGCTATGTTAGGTTAGGTCCCGGTAGTCTGTCCCGGTTCTGTTATGTTAGGTTAGGTCCCGGTAGTCTGCCCCAGTTAGGTCCCGGTAGTCTGTCCCGGTTCTGTTATGTTAGGTTAGGTCCCGGTAGTCTGCCCCGGTTAGGTCCCGGTAGTCTGTCCCGGTCCTGTTATGTTAGGTTAGGTCCCGGTAGTTTGCCCCGGTTAGGTCCCGGTAGTCTGTCCCGGTACTGTTATGTTAGGTTAGGTCCCGGTAGTCTGCCCCGGTTAGGTCCCGGTAGTCTGTCCCGGTTCTGTTATGTTAGGTTAGGTCCCGGTAGTCTGCCCCGGTTAGGTCCCGGTAGTCTGTCCCGGTTCTGTTATGTTAGGTTAGGTCCCGGTAGTCTGCCCCGGTTAGGTCCCGGTAGTCTGCCCCGGTTAGGCTATGTTAGGTTAGGTCCCGGTAGTTTGCCCCGGTTAGGTCTCGGTAGGTTAGGTTAGGTTAGGTTAGGTTAGGTTAGGTTAGGTTAGGTTAGGTTAGGTTAGGTTAGGTTAGGTTAGTATGCCCCGGTTAGGCTATGTTAGGTTAGGTCCCGGTAGTCTGCCCCGGTTAGGTCCCGGTAGTATGCCCCGGTTAGGCTATGTTAGGTTAGGTCCCGGTAGTCTGCCCCGGTTAGGCTATGTTAGGTTAGGTCCCGGTAGTTTGCCCCGGTTAGGTCCCGGTAGTCTGTCCCGGTTCTGTTATGTTAGGTTAGGTCCCGGTAGTCTGCCCCGGTTAGGTCCCGGTAGTCTGTCCCGGTTCTGTTATGTTAGGTTAGGTCCCGGTAGTCTGCCCCGGTTAGGTCCCGGTAGTCTGCCCCGGTTAGGCTATGTTAGGTTAGGTCCCGGTAGTTTGCCCCGGTTAGGTCTCGGTAGGTTAGGTTAGGTTAGGTTAGGTTAGGTTAGGTTAGGTTAGGTTAGGTTAGGTTAGGTTAGGTTAGTATGCCTCGGTTAGGCTATGTTAGGTTAGGTCCCGGTAGTCTGTCCCGGTTCTGTTATGTTAGGTTAGGTCCCGGTAGTCTGCCCCGGTTAGGTCCCGGTAGTCTGTCCCGGTTCTGTTATGTTAGGTTAGGTCCCGGTAGTCTGCCCCGGTTAGGTCCCGGTAGTCTGTCCCGGTCCTGTTATGTTAGGTTAGGTCCCGGTAGTCTGCCCCGGTTAGGTCCCGGTAGTCTGTCCCGGTCCTGTTATGTTAGGTTAGGTCCCGGTAGTCTGTCCCGGTACTGTTATGTTAGGTTAGGTCCCGGTAGTCTGCCCCGGTTAGGTCCCGGTAGTCTGTCCCGGTTCTGTTATGTTAGGTTAGGTCCCGGTAGTCTGCCCCGGTTAGGTCCCGGTAGTCTGTCCCGGTTCTGTTATGTTAGGTTAGGTCCCGGTAGTCTGCCCCGGTTAGGTCCCGGTAGTCTGCCCCGGTTAGGCTATGTTAGGTTAGGTCCCGGTAGTTTGCCCCGGTTAGGTCTCGGTAGGTTAGGTTAGGTTAGGTTAGGTTAGGTTAGGTTAGGTTAGGTTAGGTTAGGTTAGGTTAGTATGCCCCGGTTAGGCTATGTTAGGTTAGGTCCCGGTAGTCTGCCCCGGTTAGGTCCCGGTAGTATGCCCCGGTTAGGCTATGTTAGGTTAGGTCCCGGTAGTCTGCCCCGGTTAGGCTATGTTAGGTTAGGTCCCGGTAGTTTGCCCCGGTTAGGTCCCGGTAGTCTGTCCCGGTTCTGTTATGTTAGGTTAGGTCCCGGTAGTCTGCCCCGGTTAGGTCCCGGTAGTCTGTCCCGGTTCTGTTATGTTAGGTTAGGTCCCGGTAGTCTGCCCCGGTTAGGTCCCGGTAGTCTGCCCCGGTTAGGCTATGTTAGGTTAGGTCCCGGTAGTTTGCCCCGGTTAGGTCTCGGTAGGTTAGGTTAGGTTAGGTTAGGTTAGGTTAGGTTAGGTTAGGTTAGGTTAGGTTAGGTTAGGTTAGGTTAGTATGCCCCGGTTAGGCTATGTTAGGTTAGGTCCCGGTAGTCTGTCCCGGTTCTGTTATGTTAGGTTAGGTCCCGGTAGTCTGCCCCGGTTAGGTCCCGGTAGTCTGTCCCGGTTCTGTTATGTTAGGTTAGGTCCCGGTAGTCTGCCCCGGTTAGGTCCCGGTAGTCTGTCCCGGTCCTGTTATGTTAGGTTAGGTCCCGGTAGTCTGCCCCGGTTAGGTCCCGGTAGTCTGTCCCGGTCCTGTTATGTTAGGTTAGGTCCCGGTAGTTTGCCCCGGTTAGGTCCCGGTAGTCTGTCCCGGTCCTGTTATGTTAGGTTAGGTCCCGGTAGTCTGCCCCGGTTAGGTCCCGGTAGTCTGTCCCGGTTCTGTTATGTTAGGTTAGGTCCCGGTAGTCTGCCCCGGTTAGGTCCCGGTAGTCTGTCCCGGTTCTGTTATGTTAGGTTAGGTCCCGGTAGTCTGCCCCGGTTAGGTCCCGGTAGTCTGTCCCGGTCCTGTTATGTTAGGTTAGGTCCCGGTAGTCTGCCCCGGTTAGGTCCCGGTAGTCTGCCCCGGTTAGGTCCTGGTAGTCTACTGTGGTCTAGGTTAGGTTAGGTAATATTACTACTACTACTAATATTACTACTACTACTAATATTACTACTACTACTAATATTACTACTACTAATTCTAATAGGAAGAGGTTAGGTTAAATAAGGCTTGGTTTGGTTAGGCTGTCGAGAAGAAGCCCAAAAATTTTTTTATTTCGCCTCTAAATCCAAAAAATGGCCCCCCCAAGCCCTTGTTTTACCCTCCCCCACCCCACCAACCACCCCGGCGGCTTACGACCTTATATATATTCGACAAAAATCGCCAACACCCCCATTTTAGCCAATCACAACTCACCTTGGGTCTACAAAACTGGGCTACAAAACATTGGTAACACTGCTTCTACCCTTCACACCTGGGCTAGAGGTGGCTAGTGGTGGCTACAACACCATGGCAACACTGCATTTACACATTCGAGTCATTTTCAATTTTCATCTACTATATTCCACACCTTTATACTTCACTTTAATCTACAGGATTTTTAATACTACTATTTCACTTTTAGTACACATTATTCGTTTTCAACGGCATTATTTTCATTTCATTTCATTGCAAATGTTTCTTTGTTTACATGTGTGTGTGAGAGAGAAAGAGAGAGAGAGTCGTAAGTATAGCCAGAACAAAAGCCTCAATTGGCAATACTACTACTACTACTACTACTACTACTAATAATAATAATAATAATAATAATAATAATAATAATAATAATAATAATAATAATAATAATAATAATAATACAGGTAATAATAGTAGTAATAATAATAATAATGAATAATTTATAATCTATATATCTAATATATAATAGCATGGTGTATATAAACACGTTTTCTTTAGTGGTAGAAACGGGATAGAAAATTTGTTAAGTTCATCCCTATATAAGTCAGATTTCCCTGCCTGCCTGCCTGCCTGCCTACCTACCTGCCTGCCTGCCTACCTGCCTGCCTCCCTACCTGCCTGCCTGCCTCCCTACCTGCCTGCCTGCCTGCCTGCCTGCCTACCTACCTGCCTGCCTGCCTGCCTGCCTGCCTCCCTACCTGCCTGCCTCCCAACCTGCCTGCCTCCCTACCTGCCTGCCTGCCTGCCTACCTGCCTGCCTGCCTACCTGCCTGCCTGCCTGCCTCCCTACCTACCTGCCTGCCTCCCTACCTGCCTGCCTGCCTGTTAAAACACGTTTTTTGGGCCAAAAAAACGTGTTTTAGCATTTTTTTTGCCTGAAAATTGAAATTTTTCTAGCACAGTACAAATCGACTTTTTGGGCCAAAAAAACGTGTTTTAGCATTTTTTTTGCCTGAAAATTGAAATTTTTCTAGCACAGTACAAATCGACTTTTTGGGCCAAAAAAACGTGTTTTTGCATTTTTTTGGCCTGAAAATTGAAATTTTTCTAGCACAGTACAAATCGACTTTTTGGGCCAAAAAAACGTGTTTTAGCATTTTTTTTGCCTGAAAATTGAAATTTTTCTAGCACAGTACAAATCGACTTTTTGGGCCAAAAAAACGTGTTTTTGCATTTTTTTTGCCTGAAAATTGAATTTTTTCTAGCACAGTACAAATCGACTTTTTGGGCCAAAAAAACGTGTTTTTGCATTTTTTTTGCCTGAAAATTGAAATTTTTCTAGCACAGTACAAATCGACTTTTTGGGCCAAAAAAACGTGTTTTAGCATTTTTTTTGCCTGAAAATTGAAATTTTTCTAGCACAGTACAAATCGACTTTTTGGGCCAAAAAAACGTGTTTTAGCATTTTTTTGCCTGAAAATTGAAATTTTTCTAGCACAGTACAAATCGACTTTTTGGGCCAAAAAAACGTGTTTTAGCATTTTTTTTGCCTGAAAATTGAAATTTTTCTAGCACAGTACAAATCGACTTTTTGGGCCAAAAAAACGTGTTTTAGCATTTTTTTTGCCTGAAAATTGAAATTTTTCTAGCACAGTACAAATCGACTTTTTGGGCCAAAAAAACGTGTTTTAGCATTTTTTTTGCCTGAAAATTGAAATTTTTCTAGCACAGTACAAAACGCTTCTGAGACCCAAAAAACTCGATTTTTCGGTGTTTTTAGGCTAAATTTGGGATATAAACGGGTATCGAAGATGCATGCACAAATCGACTTTTTGGGCCAAAAAAACGTGTTTTAGCATTTTTTTTGCCTGAAAATTGAAATTTTTCTAGCACAGTACAAATCGACTTTTTGGGCCAAAATAACGTGTTTTAGCATTTTTTTTGCCTGAAAATTGAAATTTTTCTAGCACAGTACAAATCGACTTTTTGGGCCAAAAAAACGTGTTTTAGCATTTTTTTTGCCTGAAAATTGAAATTTTTCTAGCACAGTACAAATCGACTTTTTGGGCCAAAAAAACGTGTTTTAGCATTTTTTTTGCCTGAAAATTGATTTTTTTCTAGCACAGTACAAATCGCTTCTGAGACCCAAAAAACTTGATTTTTCGGTGTTTTTAAGCTAAATTTGGGATATAAACGGGTATCGAAGATGCATGCACAAATCGACTTTTTGGGCCAAAAAAACGTGTTTTAGCATTTTTTTTGCCTGAAAATTGAATTTTTTCTAGCACAGTACAAATCGCTTCTGAGACCTAAAAACTCGATTTTTCGGTGTTTTTAGGCTAAATTTGGGATATAAACGGGTATCGAAGATACATGCACAAATCGACTTTTTGGGCCAAAAAAACGTGTTTTAGCATTTTGTTTGCCTGAAAATTGAAATTTTTCTAGAACAGTGAAGACATGTACAAATCGTTTCTGAGACCCAAAAAACTCGATTTTTCGGTGTTTTTAGGCTAAATTTGGGATATAAACGGGTATCGAAGATGCATGCACAAATCGACTTTTTGGGCCAAAAAAACGTGTTTTAGCATTTTTTTGCCTGAAAATTGATTTTTTCTAGAACAGTGTAGACATGTACAAATCGCTTCTGAGACCCAAAAAACTCGATTTTTCGGTGTTTTTAGGCTAAATTTGGGATATAAACGGGTATCGAAGATGCATACACAAATCGACTTTTTGGGCCAAAAAAACGTGTTTTAGCATTTTTTTTGCTTGAAAATTGAAATTTTTCTAGCACAGTACAAATCGCTTCTGAGACCCAAAAAACTTGATTTTTCGGTGTTTTTAGGCTAAATTTGGGATATAGACGGGTATCGAAGATGCATGCACAAATCGACTTTTTGGGCCCAAAAAACGTGTTTTAGCATTTTTTTTGCCTTAAAATTAAAAAATTTCTAGAACAGTGTAGACATATACAAATCGCTTCTGAGACCCAAAAAACTCGATTTTTCGGTGATTTTAGGCTAAATTTGGGATATAAACGAGTATCGAAGATGCATGCACAAATCGACTTTTTGGGCCAAAAAAACGTGTTTTAGCATTTTTTTTTCCTGAAAATTGAAATTTTTCTAGCACAGTACAAATTGCTTCTGAGACCCAAAAAACTCGATTTTTCGGTGTTTTTAGGCTAAATTTGGGATATAAACGGGTATCGAAGATGCATGCTCAAATCGACTTTTTGGGCCAAAAAAACGTGTTTTAGCATTTTTTTTGCCTGAAAATTGATTTTTTTCTAGAACAGTACAAATCGCTTCTGAGACCCAAAAAACTCGATTTTTCGGTGTTTTTAGGCTAAATTTGGGATATAAACGGGTATCGAAGATGCATGCACAAATCGACTTTTTGGGCCAAAAAAACGTGTTTTAGCATTTTTTTTCCCTGAAAATTGAATTTTTTTCTAGAACAGTGTAGACATGTACAAATCGCTTCTGAGACCCAAAAAACTCGATTTTTCGGTGTTTTTAGGCTAAATTTGGGATATAAACGGGTATCGAAGATGCATGCACAAATCGACATTTTGGGCCCAAAAAACGTGTTTTAGCATTTTTTTTGCCTGAAAATTGAATTTTTTCTAGCACAGTGTAAACATATTCAAATAGCTATTGAGACCCAAAAAACTCGATTTTTCGGGGTTTTTAGGCTAAATTTGGGATATAAACGGGTATCGAAGATGCATGCACAAATCGACTTTTTGGGCCAAAAAAACGTGTTTTAGCATTTTTTTTGCCTGAAAATTGATTTTTTTCTAGAACAGTGTAGACATGTACAAATCGCTTCTGAGACCCATAAAACTCGATTTTTCGGTGTTTTTAGGCTAAATTTGGGATATAAACGGGTATCGAAGATGCATGCACAAATCGACTTTTTGGGCCCAAAAAACGTGTTTTAGCATTTTTTTGCCTGAAAATTGAAATTTTTCTATCACAGTACAAATCGCTTCTGAGTCCCAAAAAAGTCGATTTTTCGGTGTTTTTAGGCTAAATTTGAGATATAAACGGGTATCGAAGATGCATGCACAAATCGACTTTTTGGGCCCAAAAAACGTGTTTTAGCATTTTTTTTTCCTGAAAATTGAAATTTTTCTAGCACAGTACAAATTGCTTCTGAGACCCAAAAAACTCGATTTTTCGGGGGTTTTAGGCTAAATTTGGGATATAAACGAGTATCGAAGATGCATGCACAAATCGACTTTTTGGGCCCAAAAAACGTGTTTTAGCATTTTTTTTGCCTGAAAATTGAAATTTTTCTAGAACAATGTAGACATGTACAAATTGCTTCTGAGACCCAAAAAACTCGATTTTTCGGTGTTTTTAGGCTAAATTTGGGATATAAACGGGTATCGAAGATGCATGCACAAATCGACTTTTTGGGCCAAAAAAAACGTGTTTTAGCATTTTTTTGCCTGAAAATTGAAATTTTTCTATCACAGTACAAATCGCTTCTGAGACCAAAAAACCCCGATTTTTCGGTGTTTTTAGGCTAAATTTGGGAAATAAACGGGTATCGAAGATGCATGCACAAAACGACTTTTTTGGACAAAAAAACGTGTTTTAGCATTTTTTTTGCCTGAAAATTTATTTTTTTCTAGAACAGTGTAGACATGTACAAATCGCTTCTGAGACCCACAAACTCGATTTTTCGGTGTTTTTAGGCTAAATTTGGGATATAAACGGGTATCGAAGATGCATGCACAAATCGACTTTTTGGGCCAAAAAAATGTGTTTTAGCATTTTTTTTTGCCTGAAAATTGATTTTTATCTAGAACAGTGTAGACATGTACAAATCGCTTCTGAGACCCAAAAAACTCGATTTTTTTGTGTTTTTAGGCTAAATTTGGGATATAAACGGGTATCGAAGATGCAATCACAAATCGACTTTTTGGGCCCAAAAAACGTGTTTTAGCATTTTTTTTTGCCTGAAAACTGAAATTTTTCTAGCACAGTGTAAACATGTTCAAATCGCTTTTGAGACCCAAAAAACTCGATTTTTCGGTGTTTTTAGGCTAAATTTGGTATATAAACGGGTATCGAAGATGCATGCACAAATCGACATTTTGGGCCCAAAAAACGTGTTTTAGCATTTTTTTTGCCTGAAAATTGAATTTTTTCTAGCACAGTGTAAACATATTCAAATAGCTATTGAGACCCAAAAAACTCGATTTTTCGGTGTTTTTAGGCTATATTTGGGATATAAACGGGTATCGAAGATGCATGCACAAATCGACTTTTTGGGCCAAAAAAACGTGTTTTAGCATTTTTTTTGCCTGAAAATTGATTTTTTTCTAGAACAGTGTAGACATGTACAAATCGCTTCTGAGACCCATAAAACTCGATTTTTCGGTGTTTTTAGGCTAAATTTGGGATATAAACGGGTATCGAAGATGCATGCACAAATCGACTTTTTGGGCCCAAAAAACGTGTTTTAGCATTTTTTTGCCTGAAAATTGAAATTTTTCTATCACAGTACAAATCGCGCCTGAGTCCCAAAAAAGTCGATTTTTCGGTGTTTTTAGGCTAAATTTGGGATATAAACGGGTATCGAAGATGCATGCACAAATCGACTTTTTGGGCCCAAAAAACGTGTTTTAGCATTTTTTTTCCCTGAAAATTGAAATTTTTCTAGCACAGTACAAATTGCTTCTGAGACCCAAAAAACTCGATTTTTCGGGGTTTTTAGGCTAAATTTGGGATATAAACGAGTATCGAAGATGCATGCACAAATCGACTTTTTGGGCCCAAAAAACGTGTTTTAGCATTTTTTTTGCCTGAAAATTGAAATTTTTCTAGAACAATGTAGACATGTACAAATTGCTTCTGAGACCCAAAAAACTCGATTTTTCGGTGTTTTTAGGCTAAATTTGGGATATAAACGGGTATCGAAGATGCATGCACAAATCGACTTTTTGGGCCAAAAAAAACGTGTTTTAGCATTTTTTTGCCTGAAAATTGAAATTTTTCTATCACAGTACAAATCGCTTCTGAAACCAAAAAACCCCGATTTTTCGGTGTTTTTAGGCTAAATTTGGGAAATAAACGGGTATCAAAGATGCATGCACAAATCGTCTTTTTGGGCCAAAAAAACGTGTTTTAACATTTTTTTTGCCTGAAAATTGAATTTTTTCAAGCACAGTACAAAACGCTTCTGAGACCCAAAAAACTCGATTTTTCGGTGTTTTTAGGCTAAATTTGGGATATAAACGGGTATCGAAGATACATGCACAAATCGACTTTTTGGGCCAAAAAAACGTGTTTTAGCATTTTGTTTGCCTGAAAATTGAAATTTTTCTAGAACAGTGAAGACATGTACAAATCGTTTCTGAGACCCAAAAAACTCGATTTTTCGGTGTTTTTAGGCTAAATTTGGGATATAAACGGGTATCGAAGATGCATGCACAAATCGACTTTTTGGGCCAAAAAAACGTGTTTTAGCATTTTTTTGCCTGAAAATTGATTTTTTCTAGAACAGTGTAGACATGTACAAATCGCTTCTGAGACCCAAAAAACTCGATTTTTCGGTGTTTTTAGGCTAAATTTGGGATATAAACGGGTATCGAAGATGCATGCACAAATCGACTTTTTGGGCCAAAAAAACGTGTTTTAGCATTTTTTTTGCCTGAAAATTGATTTTTTCTAGAACAGTGTAGACATGTACAAATCGCTTCTGAGACCCAAAAAACTCGATTTTTCGGTGTTTTTAGGCTAAATTTGGGATGTAAACGGGTATCGAAGATGCATGCACAAATCGACTTTTTGGGCCAAAAAAACGTGTTTTAGCATTTTTTTTGCCTGAAAATTGATTTTTTTCTAGAACAGTGTAGACATGTACAAATCACTTCTGAGACCCAAAAAACTCGATTTTTCGGTGTCTTTAGGCTAAATGTGGGATATAAACGGGTATCGAAGATGCATGCACAAATCGACTATTTGGGCCAAAAAAACGTGTTTTAGCATTTTTTTTGCCTGAAAATTGAAATTTTTCTAGCACAGTACAAATCGCTTCTGAGACCCAAAAAACTCGATTTTTCGGTGTTTTTAGGCTAAATTTGGGATATAAACGGGTATCGAAGATGCATGCACAAATCAACTTTTTGGGCCAAAAAAACGTGTTTTAGCATTTTTTTTGCCTGAAAATTGATTTTTTTCTAGAACAGTGTAGACATGTACAAATCGCTTTTGAGATCCAAAAAACTCGACTTTTCGGTGTTTTTAGGCTAAATTTGGGATATAAACGGGTATCGAAGATGCATGCACAAATCGACTTTTTGGGCCCAAAAAACGTGTTTTAGCATTTTTTTTGCCTGAAAATTGAAATTTTTCTAGCACAGTACAAATCGCTTCTGAGACCCAAAAAACTCGATTTTTCGGTGTTTTTAGGCTAAATTTGGGATATAAACGGGTATCGAAGATGCATGCACAAATCGACTTTTTGGGCCAAAAAAATGTGTTTTAGCATTTTTTTTGCCTGAAAATTGAAATTTTTCTAGCACAGTACAAATCGCTTCTGAGACCCAAAAAACTCGATTTTTCGGTGTTTTTAGGCTAAATTTGGGATATAAACGGGTATCGAAGATGCATGCACAAATCGACCTTTTGGGCCAAAAAAACGTGTTTTAGCATTTCTTTTGCCTGAAAATTGAATTTTTTCTAGAACAGTGTAGACATGTACAAATCGCTTCTGAGACCCAAAAAACTCGATTTTTCGGTGTTTTTAGGCTAAATTTGGGATATAAACGGGTATCGAAGATGCATGCACAAATCGACTATTTGGGCCAAAAAAACGTGTTTTAGCATTTTTTTTGCCTGAAAATTGAAATTTTTCTAGCACAGGACAAATCGCTTCTGAGACCCAAAAAACTCGAATTTCGGTGTTTTTAGGCTAAATTTGGGATATAAACGGGTATCGAAGATGCATGCACAAATCGACTTTTTGGGCCAAAAAAACGTGTTTTAGCATTTTTTTTGCCTGAAAATTGAAATTTTTCTAGCACAGTACAAATTGCTTCTGAGACCCAAAAAACTCGATTTTTTGGTGTTTTTAGGCTAAATTTGGGATATAAACGGGTATCGAAGATGCATGCACAAATCGACTTTTTGGGCCAAAAAAACGTGTTTTAGCTTTTTTTTTGCCTGAAAATTGATTTTTTTCTAGAACAGTGTAGACATGTACAAATCGCTTCTGAGACCCAAAAAACTCAATTTTTTGGTGTTTTTAGGCTAAATTTGGGATATAAACGGGTATCGAAGATGCATGCACAAATCGACTTTTTGGGCCAAAAAAACGTGTTTTAGCATTTTTTTTGCCTGAAAATTGAAATTTTTCTAGCACAGTACAAATCGCTTCTGAGACCCAAAAAACTCGATTGTTCGGTGTTTTTAGGCTAAATTTGGGATATAAACGGGTATCGAAGATGCATGCACAAATCGACTTTTGGGCCCAAAAAACGTTTTTCAGCATTTTTTTTGCCTGAAAATTAATTTTTTTCTAGCACAGCGAAAACATGTTCAAATCGCTTGTGAGACCCAAAAAACTCGATTTTTCGGTGTTTATAGGCTAAATTTGGGATATAAACGGGTATCGAAGATGCATGCACAAATCGACTTTTTGGGCCAAAAAAACGTGTTTTAGCATTTTTTTTGCCTGAAAATTGAAATTTTTCTAGCACAGTACAAATCGCTTCTGAGACCCAAAAAACTCGATTTTTCGGTGTTTTTAGGCTAAATTTGGGATATAAACGGGTATCGAAGATGCATGCACAAATCGACTTTTTGGGCCCAAAAAACGTGTTTTAGCATTTTTTTTGCCTGAAAATTGAATTTTTTCTAGCACAGTACAAATCGCTTCTGAGACCCAAACGCTCAATTTTTCGGTGTTTTTAGGCTAAATTTGGGATATAAACGGGTATCGAAGATGCATGCACAAATCGACTTTTTGGGCCCAAAAAACGTGTTTTAGCATTTTTTTTGCCTGAAAATTGAATTTTTTCTAGAACAGTGTAGACATGTACAAATCGCTTCTGAGACCCAAAAAACTCGATTTTTCGGTGTTTTTAGGCTAAATTTAGGATATAAACGGGTATCGAAGATGCATGCACAAATCGCCTTTTTGGGCCAAAAAAACGTGTTTTAGCATTTCTTTTGCCTGAAAATTGAATTTTTTCTAGAACAGTGTAGACATGTACAAATCGCTTCTGAGACCCAAAAAACTCGTTTTTTCGGTGTTTTTAGGCTAAATTTGGGATATAAACGGGTATCGAAGATGCATGCACAAATCGACTTTTTGGGTCCAAAAAATGTGTTCTAGCATTTTTTTTGCCTGAAAATTGAAATTTTTCTAGCACAGTACAAATCGCTTTTGAGACTCAAAAAACTCGATTTTTCGGTGTTTTTAGGCTAAATTTGGGATATAAACGAGTATCGAAGATGCATGCACAAATCGACTTTTTGGGCCAAAAAAACGTTTTTTAGCATTTTTTTTTCCTGAAAATTGAATTTTTTTCTAGAACAGTGTAGACATGTACAAATCGCTTCTGAGACCCAAAAAACTCGATTTTTCGGTGTTTTTAGGCTAAATTTGGGATATAAACGGGTATCGAAGATGCATGCACAAATCGACTTTTTGGGACAAAAAAACGTGTTTCAGCATTTTTTTTGCCTGAAAATTGATTTTTTTCTAGCACAGTGTAAACATGTTCAAATCGCTTTTGAAACCCAAAAAACTCGATTTTTCGGTGTTTTTAGGCTAAATTTGGGATATAAACGGGTATCGAAGATGCATGCACAAATCGACTTTTTGGGCCCAAAAAACGTGTTTTAGTATTTTTTTTGCCTGAAAATTGAAATTTTTGTAGCACAGTTCAAATCGCTTCTGAGACCCAAAAAACTCGATTTTTCGGTGTTTTTAGGCTAAATTTGGGATATAAACGGGTATCGAAGATGCATGCACAAATCGACTTTTTGGGCCCAAAAAACGTGTTCTAGCATTTTTTTTGCCTGAAAATTGAAATTTTTCTAGAACAGTGTAGACATGTACAAATCGCTTCTGAGACCCAAAAAACTCGATTTTTCGGTGTTTTTAGGCTAAATTTGGGATATAATCGGGTATCGAAGATACATACACAAATCGACTTTTTGGGCCAAAAAAACGTGTTTTAGCATTTTTTTTGCCTGAAAATTGATTTTTTTCTAGCACAGTGTAGACATGTACAAATCGCTTCTGAGACCCAAAAAACTCGATTTTTCGGTGTTTTTAGGCTAAATTTGGGATATAAACGGGTATCGAAGATGCATGCACAAATCGACTTTTTGGGCCCAAAAAACGTGTTATAGCATTTTTTTTGCCTGAAAATTGAAATTTTTCTAGCACAGTACAAATCGCTTCTGAGACCCAAAAAACTCGATTTTTCGGTGTTTTTAGGCTAAATTTGGGATATAAACGGGTATCGAAGATACATGCACAAATCGACTTTTTGGGCCAAAAAAACGTTTTTTAGCATTTTTTTTTCCTGAAAATTGAATTTTTTCTAGAACAGTGTAGACATGTACAAATCGATTCTGAGACCCAAAAAACTCGATTTTTCGGTGTTTTTAGGCTAAATTTGGGATATAAACGGGTATCGAAGATGCATGCACAAATTGACTTTTTGGGCCCAAAAAAAGTGTTTTAGCATTTTTTTTGCCTGAAAATTCAAATTTTTCTAGCAGAGTGTAAACATGTACAAATGGCTTCTGAGACCCAAAAAACTCGATTTTTCGGTGTTTTTAGGCTAAATTTGGGATATAAACGGGTTTCGAAGATGCATGCTCAAATCGACTTTTTGGGCCAAAAAAACGTGTTTTAGCATTTTTTTTGCCTGAAAATTGATTTTTTTCTAGAACAGTACAAATCGCTTCTGAGACCCAAAAAATTCGATTTTTCGGTGTTTTTAGGCTAAATTTGGGATATAAACGGGTATCGAAGATGCATGCACAAATCGACTTTTTGGGCCAAAAAAACGTGTTTTAGCATTTTTTTTCCCTGAAAATTGATTTTTTTTCTAGAACAGTGTAGACATGTACAAATCGCTTCTGAGACCCAAAAAACTCGATTTTTCGGTGTTTTTAGGCTAAATTTGGGATATAAACGGGTATCGAAGATGCATGCACAAATCGACTTTTTGGGCCAAAAAAACGTGTTTTAGCATTTTTTTTGCTGAAAATTGATTTTTTTCTAGAACAGTGTAGACATATACAAATCGCTTCTGAGACCCAAAAAACTCGATTTTTCGGTGATTTTAGGCTAAATTTGGGATATAAACGAGTATCGAAGATGCATGCACAAATCGACTTTTTGGGCCAAAAAAACGTGTTTTAGCATTTTTTTTTCCTGAAAATTGAAATTTTTCTAGCACAGTACAAATCGCTTCTGAGACCCAAAAAACTCGATTTTTCGGTGATTTTAGGCTAAATTTGGGATATAAACGGGTATCGAAGATGCATGCACAAATCGACTTTTTGGGCCAAAAAAACGTGTTTTAGCATTTTTTTTGCTGAAAATTGATTTTTATCTAGAACAGTGTAGACATGTACAAATCGCTTCTGAGACCCAAAAAACTCGATTTTTTTGTGTTTTTAGGCTAAATTTGGGATATAAACGGGTATCGAAGATGCAATCACAAATCGACTTTTTGGGCCCAAAAAACGTGTTTTAGCATTTTTTTTTGCCTGAAAACTGAAATTTTTCTAGCACAGTGTAAACATGTTCAAATCGCTTTTGAGACCCAAAAAACTCGATTTTTCGGTGTTTTTAGGCTAAATTTGGTATATAAACGGGTATCGAAGATGCATGCACAAATCGACATTTTGGGCCCAAAAAACGTGTTTTAGCATTTTTTTTGCCTGAAAATTGAATTTTTTCTAGCACAGTGTAAACATATTCAAATAGCTATTGAGACCCAAAAAACTCGATTTTTCGGTGTTTTTAGGCTATATTTGGGATATAAACGGGTATCGAAGATGCATGCACAAATCGACTTTTTGGGCCAAAAAAACGTGTTTTAGCATTTTTTTTGCCTGAAAATTGATTTTTTTCTAGAACAGTGTAGACATGTACAAATCGCTTCTGAGACCCATAAAACTCGATTTTTCGGTGTTTTTAGGCTAAATTTGGGATATAAACGGGTATCGAAGATGCATGCACAAATCGACTTTTTGGGCCCAAAAAACGTGTTTTAGCATTTTTTTGCCTGAAAATTGAAATTTTTCTATCACAGTACAAATCGCGCCTGAGTCCCAAAAAAGTCGATTTTTCGGTGTTTTTAGGCTAAATTTGGGATATAAACGGGTATCGAAGATGCATGCACAAATCGACTTTTTGGGCCCAAAAAACGTGTTTTAGCATTTTTTTTCCCTGAAAATTGAAATTTTTCTAGCACAGTACAAATTGCTTCTGAGACCCAAAAAACTCGATTTTTCGGGGTTTTTAGGCTAAATTTGGGATATAAACGAGTATCGAAGATGCATGCACAAATCGACTTTTTGGGCCCAAAAAACGTGTTTTAGCATTTTTTTTGCCTGAAAATTGAAATTTTTCTAGAACAATGTAGACATGTACAAATTGCTTCTGAGACCCAAAAAACTCGATTTTTCGG
Organism: Petrolisthes manimaculis; assembly: GCA_034508575.1. Classification (NCBI taxonomy): domain Eukaryota; kingdom Metazoa; phylum Arthropoda; class Malacostraca; order Decapoda; family Porcellanidae; genus Petrolisthes; species Petrolisthes manimaculis. The sequence goes on from JAWZYT010004864.1 coordinate 18,744, forward strand.
TGTTTTTAGGCTAAATTTGGGATATAAACGGGTATCGAAGATGCATGCACAAATCGACTTTTTGGGCCAAAAAAAACGTGTTTTAGCATTTTTTTGCCTGAAAATTGAAATTTTTCTATCACAGTACAAATCGCTTCTGAAACCAAAAAACCCCGATTTTTCGGTGTTTTTAGGCTAAATTTGGGAAATAAACGGGTATCAAAGATGCATGCACAAATCGTCTTTTTGGGCCAAAAAAACGTGTTTTAACATTTTTTTTGCCTGAAAATTGAATTTTTTCAAGCACAGTACAAAACGCTTCTGAGACCCAAAAAACTCGATTTTTCGGTGTTTTTAGGCTAAATTTGGGATATAAACGGGTATCGAAGATACATGCACAAATCGACTTTTTGGGCCAAAAAAACGTGTTTTAGCATTTTGTTTGCCTGAAAATTGAAATTTTTCTAGAACAGTGAAGACATGTACAAATCGTTTCTGAGACCCAAAAAACTCGATTTTTCGGTGTTTTTAGGCTAAATTTGGGATATAAACGGGTATCGAAGATGCATGCACAAATCGACTTTTTGGGCCAAAAAAACGTGTTTTAGCATTTTTTTGCCTGAAAATTGATTTTTTCTAGAACAGTGTAGACATGTACAAATCGCTTCTGAGACCCAAAAAACTCGATTTTTCGGTGTTTTTAGGCTAAATTTGGGATATAAACGGGTATCGAAGATGCATGCACAAATCGACTTTTTGGGCCAAAAAAACGTGTTTTAGCATTTTTTTTGCCTGAAAATTGATTTTTTCTAGAACAGTGTAGACATGTACAAATCGCTTCTGAGACCCAAAAAACTCGATTTTTCGGTGTTTTTAGGCTAAATTTGGGATGTAAACGGGTATCGAAGATGCATGCACAAATCGACTTTTTGGGCCAAAAAAACGTGTTTTAGCATTTTTTTTGCCTGAAAATTGATTTTTTTCTAGAACAGTGTAGACATGTACAAATCACTTCTGAGACCCAAAAAACTCGATTTTTCGGTGTCTTTAGGCTAAATGTGGGATATAAACGGGTATCGAAGATGCATGCACAAATCGACTATTTGGGCCAAAAAAACGTGTTTTAGCATTTTTTTTGCCTGAAAATTGAAATTTTTCTAGCACAGTACAAATCGCTTCTGAGACCCAAAAAACTCGATTTTTCGGTGTTTTTAGGCTAAATTTGGGATATAAACGGGTATCGAAGATGCATGCACAAATCAACTTTTTGGGCCAAAAAAACGTGTTTTAGCATTTTTTTTGCCTGAAAATTGATTTTTTTCTAGAACAGTGTAGACATGTACAAATCGCTTTTGAGATCCAAAAAACTCGACTTTTCGGTGTTTTTAGGCTAAATTTGGGATATAAACGGGTATCGAAGATGCATGCACAAATCGACTTTTTGGGCCCAAAAAACGTGTTTTAGCATTTTTTTTGCCTGAAAATTGAAATTTTTCTAGCACAGTACAAATCGCTTCTGAGACCCAAAAAACTCGATTTTTCGGTGTTTTTAGGCTAAATTTGGGATATAAACGGGTATCGAAGATGCATGCACAAATCGACTTTTTGGGCCAAAAAAATGTGTTTTAGCATTTTTTTTGCCTGAAAATTGAAATTTTTCTAGCACAGTACAAATCGCTTCTGAGACCCAAAAAACTCGATTTTTCGGTGTTTTTAGGCTAAATTTGGGATATAAACGGGTATCGAAGATGCATGCACAAATCGACCTTTTGGGCCAAAAAAACGTGTTTTAGCATTTCTTTTGCCTGAAAATTGAATTTTTTCTAGAACAGTGTAGACATGTACAAATCGCTTCTGAGACCCAAAAAACTCGATTTTTCGGTGTTTTTAGGCTAAATTTGGGATATAAACGGGTATCGAAGATGCATGCACAAATCGACTATTTGGGCCAAAAAAACGTGTTTTAGCATTTTTTTTGCCTGAAAATTGAAATTTTTCTAGCACAGGACAAATCGCTTCTGAGACCCAAAAAACTCGAATTTCGGTGTTTTTAGGCTAAATTTGGGATATAAACGGGTATCGAAGATGCATGCACAAATCGACTTTTTGGGCCAAAAAAACGTGTTTTAGCATTTTTTTTGCCTGAAAATTGAAATTTTTCTAGCACAGTACAAATTGCTTCTGAGACCCAAAAAACTCGATTTTTTGGTGTTTTTAGGCTAAATTTGGGATATAAACGGGTATCGAAGATGCATGCACAAATCGACTTTTTGGGCCAAAAAAACGTGTTTTAGCTTTTTTTTTGCCTGAAAATTGATTTTTTTCTAGAACAGTGTAGACATGTACAAATCGCTTCTGAGACCCAAAAAACTCAATTTTTTGGTGTTTTTAGGCTAAATTTGGGATATAAACGGGTATCGAAGATGCATGCACAAATCGACTTTTTGGGCCAAAAAAACGTGTTTTAGCATTTTTTTTGCCTGAAAATTGAAATTTTTCTAGCACAGTACAAATCGCTTCTGAGACCCAAAAAACTCGATTGTTCGGTGTTTTTAGGCTAAATTTGGGATATAAACGGGTATCGAAGATGCATGCACAAATCGACTTTTGGGCCCAAAAAACGTTTTTCAGCATTTTTTTTGCCTGAAAATTAATTTTTTTCTAGCACAGCGAAAACATGTTCAAATCGCTTGTGAGACCCAAAAAACTCGATTTTTCGGTGTTTATAGGCTAAATTTGGGATATAAACGGGTATCGAAGATGCATGCACAAATCGACTTTTTGGGCCAAAAAAACGTGTTTTAGCATTTTTTTTGCCTGAAAATTGAAATTTTTCTAGCACAGTACAAATCGCTTCTGAGACCCAAAAAACTCGATTTTTCGGTGTTTTTAGGCTAAATTTGGGATATAAACGGGTATCGAAGATGCATGCACAAATCGACTTTTTGGGCCCAAAAAACGTGTTTTAGCATTTTTTTTGCCTGAAAATTGAATTTTTTCTAGCACAGTACAAATCGCTTCTGAGACCCAAACGCTCAATTTTTCGGTGTTTTTAGGCTAAATTTGGGATATAAACGGGTATCGAAGATGCATGCACAAATCGACTTTTTGGGCCCAAAAAACGTGTTTTAGCATTTTTTTTGCCTGAAAATTGAATTTTTTCTAGAACAGTGTAGACATGTACAAATCGCTTCTGAGACCCAAAAAACTCGATTTTTCGGTGTTTTTAGGCTAAATTTAGGATATAAACGGGTATCGAAGATGCATGCACAAATCGACTTTTTGGGCCAAAAAAACGTGTTTTAGCATTTCTTTTGCCTGAAAATTGAATTTTTTCTAGAACAGTGTAGACATGTACAAATCGCTTCTGAGACCCAAAAAACTCGTTTTTTCGGTGTTTTTAGGCTAAATTTGGGATATAAACGGGTATCGAAGATGCATGCACAAATCGACTTTTTGGGTCCAAAAAATGTGTTCTAGCATTTTTTTTGCCTGAAAATTGAAATTTTTCTAGCACAGTACAAATCGCTTTTGAGACTCAAAAAACTCGATTTTTCGGTGTTTTTAGGCTAAATTTGGGATATAAACGAGTATCGAAGATGCATGCACAAATCGACTTTTTGGGCCAAAAAAACGTTTTTTAGCATTTTTTTTTCCTGAAAATTGAATTTTTTTCTAGAACAGTGTAGACATGTACAAATCGCTTCTGAGACCCAAAAAACTCGATTTTTCGGTGTTTTTAGGCTAAATTTGGGATATAAACGGGTATCGAAGATGCATGCACAAATCGACTTTTTGGGACAAAAAAACGTGTTTCAGCATTTTTTTTGCCTGAAAATTGATTTTTTTCTAGCACAGTGTAAACATGTTCAAATCGCTTTTGAAACCCAAAAAACTCGATTTTTCGGTGTTTTTAGGCTAAATTTGGGATATAAACGGGTATCGAAGATGCATGCACAAATCGACTTTTTGGGCCCAAAAAACGTGTTTTAGTATTTTTTTTGCCTGAAAATTGAAATTTTTGTAGCACAGTTCAAATCGCTTCTGAGACCCAAAAAACTCGATTTTTCGGTGTTTTTAGGCTAAATTTGGGATATAAACGGGTATCGAAGATGCATGCACAAATCGACTTTTTGGGCCCAAAAAACGTGTTCTAGCATTTTTTTTGCCTGAAAATTGAAATTTTTCTAGAACAGTGTAGACATGTACAAATCGCTTCTGAGACCCAAAAAACTCGATTTTTCGGTGTTTTTAGGCTAAATTTGGGATATAATCGGGTATCGAAGATACATACACAAATCGACTTTTTGGGCCAAAAAAACGTGTTTTAGCATTTTTTTTGCCTGAAAATTGATTTTTTTCTAGCACAGTGTAGACATGTACAAATCGCTTCTGAGACCCAAAAAACTCGATTTTTCGGTGTTTTTAGGCTAAATTTGGGATATAAACGGGTATCGAAGATGCATGCACAAATCGACTTTTTGGGCCCAAAAAACGTGTTATAGCATTTTTTTTGCCTGAAAATTGAAATTTTTCTAGCACAGTACAAATCGCTTCTGAGACCCAAAAAACTCGATTTTTCGGTGTTTTTAGGCTAAATTTGGGATATAAACGGGTATCGAAGATACATGCACAAATCGACTTTTTGGGCCAAAAAAACGTTTTTTAGCATTTTTTTTTCCTGAAAATTGAATTTTTTCTAGAACAGTGTAGACATGTACAAATCGATTCTGAGACCCAAAAAACTCGATTTTTCGGTGTTTTTAGGCTAAATTTGGGATATAAACGGGTATCGAAGATGCATGCACAAATTGACTTTTTGGGCCCAAAAAAAGTGTTTTAGCATTTTTTTTGCCTGAAAATTCAAATTTTTCTAGCAGAGTGTAAACATGTACAAATGGCTTCTGAGACCCAAAAAACTCGATTTTTCGGTGTTTTTAGGCTAAATTTGGGATATAAACGGGTTTCGAAGATGCATGCTCAAATCGACTTTTTGGGCCAAAAAAACGTGTTTTAGCATTTTTTTTGCCTGAAAATTGATTTTTTTCTAGAACAGTACAAATCGCTTCTGAGACCCAAAAAATTCGATTTTTCGGTGTTTTTAGGCTAAATTTGGGATATAAACGGGTATCGAAGATGCATGCACAAATCGACTTTTTGGGCCAAAAAAACGTGTTTTAGCATTTTTTTTCCCTGAAAATTGATTTTTTTTCTAGAACAGTGTAGACATGTACAAATCGCTTCTGAGACCCAAAAAACTCGATTTTTCGGTGTTTTTAGGCTAAATTTGGGATATAAACGGGTATCGAAGATGCATGCACAAATCGACTTTTTGGGCCAAAAAAACGTGTTTTAGCATTTTTTTTGCTGAAAATTGATTTTTTTCTAGAACAGTGTAGACATATACAAATCGCTTCTGAGACCCAAAAAACTCGATTTTTCGGTGATTTTAGGCTAAATTTGGGATATAAACGAGTATCGAAGATGCATGCACAAATCGACTTTTTGGGCCAAAAAAACGTGTTTTAGCATTTTTTTTTCCTGAAAATTGAAATTTTTCTAGCACAGTACAAATTGCTTCTGAGACCCAAAAAACTCGATTTTTCGGTGTTTTTAGGCTAAATTTGGGATATAAACGGGTATCGAAGATGCATGCTCAAATCGACTTTTTGGGCCAAAAAAACGTGTTTTAGCATTTTTTTTTGCCTGAAAATTGATTTTTTTCTAGAACAGTACAAATCGCTTCTGAGACCCAAAAAACTCGATTTTTCGGTGTTTTTAGGCTAAATTTGGGATATAAACGAGTATCGAAGATGCATGCACAAATCGACTTTTTGGGCCAAAAAAACGTGTTTTAGCATTTTTTTCCCTGAAAATTGAATTTTTTTCTAGAACAGTGTAGACATGTACAAATCGCTTCTGAGACCCAAAAAACTCGATTTTTCGGTGTTTTTAGGCTAAATTTGGGATATAAACGGGTATCGAAGATGCATGCACAAATCGACTTTTTGGGCCAAAAAAACGTGTTTTAGCATTTTTTTTGCTGAAAATTGATTTTTTTCTAGAACAGTGTAGACATATACAAATCGCTTCTGAGACCCAAAAAACTCGATTTTTCGGTGATTTTAGGCTAAATTTGGGATATAAACGAGTATCGAAGATGCATGCACAAATCGACTTTTTGGGCCAAAAAAACGTGTTTTAGCATTTTTTTTTCTTGAAAATTGAAATTTTTTCTAGCACAGTACAAATTGCTTCTGAGACCCAAAAAACTCGATTTTTCGGGGTTTTTAGGCTAAATTTGGGATATAAACGAGTATCGAAGATGCATGCACAAATCGACTTTTTGGGCCCAAAAAACGTGTTTTAGCATTTTTTTGCCTGAAAATTGAAATTTTTCTAGCACAGTACAAATCGCTTCTGAGACCCAAAAAACTCGATTTTTCGGTGTTTTTAGGCTAAATTTGGGATATAAACGGGTATCGAAGATGCATGCACAAATCGACTTTTTGGGCCAAAAAAACGTGTTTTATCATTTTTTTTGCCTGAAAATTGAAATTTTTCTAGAACAGTGTAGACATGTACAAATCGCTTCTGAGACCCAAAAAACTCGATTTTTCGGTGTTTTTAGGCTAAATTTGGGATATAAACGGGTATCGAAGATGCATGCACAAATCGACTTTTTGGGCCAAAAAAAACGTGTTTTAGCATTTTTTTGCCTGAAAATTGAAATTTTTCTATCACAGTACAAATCGCTTCTGAGACCAAAAAAAAACGATTTTTCGGTGTTTTTAGGCTAAATTTGGGAAATAAACGGGTATCAAAGATGCATGCACAAATCGACTTTTTGGGCCAAAAAAACGTGTTTTAACATTTTTTTTGCCTGAAAATTGAATTTTTTCAAGCACAGTACAAATCGCTTCTGAGACCCAAAAAACTCGATTTTTCGGTGTTTTTAGGCTAAATTTGGGATATAAACGGGTATCGAAGATGCATGCACAAATCGACTTTTTGGGCCAAAAAAACGTGTTTCAGCATTTTTTTTGCCTGAAAATTGATGTTTTTCTAGCACAGTGTAAACATGTTCAAATCGCTTTTGAAACCCAAAAAACTCGATTTTTCGGTGTTTTTAGGCTAAATTTGGGATATAAACGGGTATCGAAGATGCATGCACAAATCGACTTTTGGGGCCAAAAAACGTGTTTTAGCATTTTTATTGCCTGAAAATTGATTTTTTTTTAGAACAGTGTAGACATGTACAAATCGCTTCTGAGACCCAAAAAACTCGATTTTTCGGTGTTTTTAGGCTAAATTTGGGATATAAACGGGTATCGAAGATGCATGCACAAATCGACTTTTTGGGCCCAAAAAACGTGTTTTAGTATTTTTTTTGCCTGAAAATTGAAATTTTTGTAGCACAGTTCAAATCGCTTCTGAGACCCAAAAAACTCGATTTTTCGGTGTTTTTAGGCTAAATTTGGGATATAAACGGGTATCGAAGATGCATGCACAAATCGACTTTTTGGGCCCAAAAAACGTGTTCTAGCATTTTTTTTGCCTGAAAATTGAAATTTTTCTAGAACAGTGTAGACATGTACAAATCGCTTCTGAGACCCAAAAAACTCGATTTTTCGGTGTTTTTAGGCTAAATTTGGGATATAATCGGGTATCGAAGATACATACACAAATCGACTTTTTGGGCCAAAAAAACGTGTTTTAGCATTTTTTTTGCCTGAAAATTGATTTTTTTCTAGCACAGTGTAGACATGTACAAATCGCTTCTGAGACCCAAAAAACTCGATTTTTCGGTGTTTTTAGGCTAAATTTGGGATATAAACGGGTATCGAAGATGCATGCACAAATCGACTTTTTGGGCCCAAAAAACGTGTTCTAGCATTTTTTTTGCCTGAAAATTGAAATTTTTCTAGAACAGTGTAGACATGTACAAATCGCTTCTGAGACCCAAAAAACTCGATTTTTCGGTGTTTTTAGGCTAAATTTGGGATATAAACGGGTATCGAAGATACATACACAAATCGACTTTTTGGGCCAAAAAAACGTGTTTTAGCATTGTTTTTGCCTGAAAATTGAATTTTTTCTAGAACAGTGTAGACATGTACAAATCGCTTCTGAGACCCAAAAAACTCGATTTTTCGGTGTTTTTAGGCTAAATTTGGGATATAAACGGGTATCGAAGATGCATGCACAAATCGACTTTTTGGGGCAAAAAAAAGTGTTTTAGCATTTTTTTTGCCTGAAAATTCAAATTTTTCTAGAACAGTGTAAACATGTTCAAATCGCTTTTGAGACCCAAAAAACTCGATTTTTCGGTGTTTTTAGGCTAAATTTGGGATATAAACGGGTATCGAAGATGCATGCACAAATCGACTTTTTGGGCCAAAAAAACGTGTTTTAGCATTTTTTTCCCCTGAAAATTGATTTTTTTTCTAGAACAGTGTAGACATGTACAAATCGCTTCTGAGACCCAAAAAACTCGATATTTCGGTGTTTTTAGGCTAAATTTGGGATATAAATGGGTATCGAAGATGCATGCACAAATCGACTTTTTGGGCCAAAAAAACGTGTTTCAGCATTTTTTTTGCCTGAAAATTGATTTTTTTCTAGCACAGTGTAAACATGTTCAAATCGCTTTTGAAACCCAAAAAACTCGATTTTTCGGTGTTTTTAGGCTAAATTTGGGATATAAACGGGTATCGAAGATGCATGCACAAATCGACTTTTTGGGCCCAAAAAACGTGTTTTAGTATTTTTTTTGCCTGAAAATTGAAATTTTTGTAGCACAGTTCAAATCGCTTCTGAGACCCAAAAAACTCGATTTTTCGGTGTTTTTAGGCTAAATTTGGGATATAAACGGGTATCGAAGATGCATGCACAAATCGACTTTTTGGGCCCAAAAAACGTGTTCTAGCATTTTTTTTGCCTGAAAATTGAAATTTTTCTAGAACAGTGTAGACATGTACAAATCGCTTCTGAGACCCAAAAAACTCGATTTTTCGGTGTTTTTAGGCTAAATTTGGGATATAAACGGGTATCGAAGATACATGCACAAATCGACTTTTTGGGCCAAAAAAACGTTTTTTAGCATTTTTTTTTCCTGAAAATTGAATTTTTTCTAGAACAGTGTAGACATGTACAAATCGCTTCTGAGACCCAAAAAACTCGATTTTTCTGTGTTTTTAGGCTAAATTTGGGATATAAACGGGTATCGAAGATGCATGCACAAATCGACTTTTTGGGCCCAAAAAAAGTGTTTTAGCATTTTTTTTGCCTGAAAATTCAAATTTTTCTAGCACAGTGTAAACATGTTCAAATCGCTTTTGAGACCCAAAAAACTCGATTTTTCGGTGTTTTTAGGCTAAATATGGGATATATACGGGTATCGAAGATGCATGCACAAATCGACTTTTTGGGCCAAAAAAACGTGTTTTAGCATTTTTTTTGCCTGAAAATTGATTTTTTTCTAGAACAGTACAAATCGCTTCTGAGACCCAAAAAACTCGATTTTTCGGTGTTTTTAGGCTAAATTTGGGATATAAACGGGTATCGAAGATGCATGCACAAATCGACTTTTTGGGCCAAAAAAACGTGTTTTAGCATTTTTTTCCCCTGAAAATTGAATTTTTTTCTAGAACAGTGTAGACATGTACAAATCGCTTCTGAGACCCAAAAAACTCGATTTTTCGGTGTTTTTAGGCTAAATTTGGGATATAAATGGGTATCGAAGATGCATGCACAAATCGACTTTTTGGGCCAAAAAAACGTGTTTCAGCATTTTTTTTGCCTGAAAATTGATTTTTTTTTAGCACAGTGTAAACATGTTCAAATCGCTTTTGAAACCCAAAAAACTCGATTTTTCGGTGTTTTTAGGCTAAATTTGGGATATAAACGGGTATCGAAGATGCATGCACAAATCGACTTTTTGGGCCCAAAAAACGTGTTTTAGTATTTTTTTTGCCTGAAAATTGAAATTTTTGTAGCACAGTTCAAATCGCTTCTGAGACCCAAAAAACTCGATTTTTCGGTGTTTTTAGGCTAAATTTGGGATATAAACGGGTATCGAAGATGCATGCACAAATCGACTTTTTGGGCCCAAAAAACGTGTTCTAGCATTTTTTTTGCCTGAAAATTGAAATTTTTCTAGAACAGTGTAGACATGTACAAATCGCTTCTGAGACCCAAAAAACTCGATTTTTCGGTGTTTTTAGGCTAAATTTGGGATATAATCGGGTATCGAAGATACATACACAAATCGACTTTTTGGGCCAAAAAAACGTGTTTTAGCATTTTTTTTGCCTGAAAATTGATTTTTTTCTAGCACAGTGTAGACATGTACAAATCGATTCTGAGACCCAAAAAACTCGATTTTTCGGTGTTTTTAGGCTAAATTTGGGATATAAACGGGTATCGAAGATACATGCACAAATCGACTTTTTGGGCCAAAAAAACGTTTTTTAGCATTTTTTTTTCCTGAAAATTGAATTTTTTCTAGAACAGTGTAGACATCTACAAATCGCTTCTGAGACCCAAAAAACTCGATTTTTCGGTGTTTTTAGGCTAAATTTGGGAAATAAACGGGTATCGAAGATGCATGCACAAATCGACTTTTTGGGCCCAAAAAAAGTGTTTTAGCATTTTTTTTGCCTGAAAATTCAAATTTTTCTAGCACAGTGTAAACATGTTCAAATCGCTTTTGAGACCCAAAAAACTCGATTTTTCGGTGTTTTTAGGCTAAATTTGGGATATATACGGGTATCGAAGATGCATGCACAAATCGACTTTTTGGGCCAAAAAAACGTGTTTTAGCATTTTTTTTGCCTGAAAATTGAAATTTTTCTAACACAGTACAAATCGCTTCTGAGACCCAAAAAACTCGATTTTTCGGTGTTTTTAGGCTAAATTTGGGATATAAACGGGTATCGAAGATGCATGCTCAAATCGACTTTTTGGGCCAAAAAAACGTGTTTTAGCATTTTTTTTGCCTGAAAATTGATTTTTTTCTAGAACAGTACAAATCGCTTCTGAGACCCAAAAAACTCGATTTTTCGGTGTTTTTAGGCTAAATTTGGGATATAAACGGGTATCGAAGATGCATGCACAAATCGACTTTTTGGGCCAAAAAAACGTGTTTTAGCATTTTTTTTCCCTGAAAATTGAATTTTTTTCTAGAACAGTGTAGACATGTACAAATCGCTTCTGAGACCCAAAAAACTCGATTTTTCGGTGTTTTTAGGCTAAATTTGGGATACAAACGGGTATCAAAGATGCATGCACAAATCGACTTTTTGGGCCAAAAAAACGTGTTTTAGCATTTTTTTTGCTGAAAATTGATTTTTTTCTAGAACAGTGTAGACATATACAAATCGCTTCTGAGACCCAAAAAACTCGATTTTTCGGTGATTTTAGGCTAAATTTGGGATATAAACGAGTATCGAAGATGCATGCACAAATCGACTTTTTGGGCCAAAAAAACGTGTTTTAGCATTTTTTTTTCCTGAAAATTGAAATTTTTCTAGCACAGTACAAATTGCTTCTGAGACCCAAAAAACTCGATTTTTCGGTGTTTTTAGGCTAAATTTGGGATATAAACGGGTATCGAAGATGCATGCTCAAATCGACTTTTTGGGCCAAAAAAACGTGTTTTAGCATTTTTTTTGCCTGAAAATTGATTTTTTTCTAGAACAGTACAAATCGCTTCTGAGACCCAAAAAACTCGATTTTTCGGTGTTTTTAGGCTAAATTTGGGATATAAACGGGTATCGAAGATGCATGCACAAATCGACTTTTTGGGCCAAAAAAACGTGTTTTAGCATTTTTTTTCCCTGAAAATTGAATTTTTTTCTAGAACAGTGTAGACATGTACAAATCGCTTCTGAGACCCAAAAAACTCGATTTTTCGGTGTTTTTAGGCTAAATTTGGGATATAAACGGGTATCGAAGATGCATGCACAAATCGACATTTTGGGCCCAAAAAACGTGTTTTAGCATTTTTTTTGCCTGAAAATTGAATTTTTTCTAGCACAGTGTAAACATATTCAAATAGCTATTGAGACCCAAAAAACTCGATTTTTCGGGGTTTTTAGGCTAAATTTGGGATATAAACGGGTATCGAAGATGCATGCACAAATCGACTTTTTGGGCCAAAAAAACGTGTTTTAGCATTTTTTTTGCCTGAAAATTGATTTTTTTCTAGAACAGTGTAGACATGTACAAATCGCTTCTGAGACCCATAAAACTCGATTTTTCGGTGTTTTTAGGCTAAATTTGGGATATAAACGGGTATCGAAGATGCATGCACAAATCGACTTTTTGGGCCCAAAAAACGTGTTTTAGCATTTTTTTGCCTGAAAATTGAAATTTTTCTATCACAGTACAAATCGCTTCTGAGTCCCAAAAAAGTCGATTTTTCGGTGTTTTTAGGCTAAATTTGAGATATAAACGGGTATCGAAGATGCATGCACAAATCGACTTTTTGGGCCCAAAAAACGTGTTTTAGCATTTTTTTTTCCTGAAAATTGAAATTTTTCTAGCACAGTACAAATTGCTTCTGAGACCCAAAAAACTCGATTTTTCGGGGGTTTTAGGCTAAATTTGGGATATAAACGAGTATCGAAGATGCATGCACAAATCGACTTTTTGGGCCCAAAAAACGTGTTTTAGCATTTTTTTTGCCTGAAAATTGAAATTTTTCTAGAACAATGTAGACATGTACAAATTGCTTCTGAGACCCAAAAAACTCGATTTTTCGGTGTTTTTAGGCTAAATTTGGGATATAAACGGGTATCGAAGATGCATGCACAAATCGACTTTTTGGGCCAAAAAAAATGTGTTTTAGCATTTTTTTGCCTGAAAATTGAAATTTTTCTATCACAGTACAAATCGCTTCTGAGACCAAAAAACCCCGATTTTTCGGTGTTTTTAGGCTAAATTTGGGAAATAAACGGGTATCGAAGATGCATGCACAAAACGACTTTTTTGGACAAAAAAACGTGTTTTAGCATTTTTTTTGCCTGAAAATTTATTTTTTTCTAGAACAGTGTAGACATGTACAAATCGCTTCTGAGACCCACAAACTCGATTTTTCGGTGTTTTTAGGCTAAATTTGGGATATAAACGGGTATCGAAGATGCATGCACAAATCGACTTTTTGGGCCAAAAAAATGTGTTTTAGCATTTTTTTTTGCCTGAAAATTGATTTTTATCTAGAACAGTGTAGACATGTACAAATCGCTTCTGAGACCCAAAAAACTCGATTTTTTTGTGTTTTTAGGCTAAATTTGGGATATAAACGGGTATCGAAGATGCAATCACAAATCGACTTTTTGGGCCCAAAAAACGTGTTTTAGCATTTTTTTTTGCCTGAAAACTGAAATTTTTCTAGCACAGTGTAAACATGTTCAAATCGCTTTTGAGACCCAAAAAACTCGATTTTTCGGTGTTTTTAGGCTAAATTTGGTATATAAACGGGTATCGAAGATGCATGCACAAATCGACATTTTGGGCCCAAAAAACGTGTTTTAGCATTTTTTTTGCCTGAAAATTGAATTTTTTCTAGCACAGTGTAAACATATTCAAATAGCTATTGAGACCCAAAAAACTCGATTTTTCGGTGTTTTTAGGCTATATTTGGGATATAAACGGGTATCGAAGATGCATGCACAAATCGACTTTTTGGGCCAAAAAAACGTGTTTTAGCATTTTTTTTGCCTGAAAATTGATTTTTTTCTAGAACAGTGTAGACATGTACAAATCGCTTCTGAGACCCATAAAACTCGATTTTTCGGTGTTTTTAGGCTAAATTTGGGATATAAACGGGTATCGAAGATGCATGCACAAATCGACTTTTTGGGCCCAAAAAACGTGTTTTAGCATTTTTTTGCCTGAAAATTGAAATTTTTCTATCACAGTACAAATCGCGCCTGAGTCCCAAAAAAGTCGATTTTTCGGTGTTTTTAGGCTAAATTTGGGATATAAACGGGTATCGAAGATGCATGCACAAATCGACTTTTTGGGCCCAAAAAACGTGTTTTAGCATTTTTTTTCCCTGAAAATTGAAATTTTTCTAGCACAGTACAAATTGCTTCTGAGACCCAAAAAACTCGATTTTTCGGGGTTTTTAGGCTAAATTTGGGATATAAACGAGTATCGAAGATGCATGCACAAATCGACTTTTTGGGCCCAAAAAACGTGTTTTAGCATTTTTTTTGCCTGAAAATTGAAATTTTTCTAGAACAATGTAGACATGTACAAATTGCTTCTGAGACCCAAAAAACTCGATTTTTCGGTGTTTTTAGGCTAAATTTGGGATATAAACGGGTATCGAAGATGCATGCACAAATCGACTTTTTGGGCCAAAAAAAACGTGTTTTAGCATTTTTTTGCCTGAAAATTGAAATTTTTCTATCACAGTACAAATCGCTTCTGAAACCAAAAAACCCCGATTTTTCGGTGTTTTTAGGCTAAATTTGGGAAATAAACGGGTATCAAAGATGCATGCACAAATCGTCTTTTTGGGCCAAAAAAACGTGTTTTAACATTTTTTTTGCCTGAAAATTGAATTTTTTCAAGCACAGTACAAAACGCTTCTGAGACCCAAAAAACTCGATTTTTCGGTGTTATTAGGCTAAATTTGGGATATAAACGAGTATCGAAGATGCATGCACAAATCGACTTTTTGGGCCCAAAAAACGTGTTTTAGCATTTTTTTTGCCTGAAAATTGATTTTTTTCTAGAACAGTGTAGACATGTACAAATCGCTTCTGAGACCCAAAAAACTCGATTTTTCTGTGTTTTTAGGCTAAATTTGGGATATAAACGGGTATCGAAGATGCATGCACAAATCGACTTTTTGGGCCCAAAAAACGTGTTTTAGCATTTTTTTTGCCTGAAAACTGATTTTTTTCTAGCACAGTGTAAACATGTTCAAGTCGCTTTTGAGACCCAAAAAACTCGATTTTTCGGTGTTTTTAGGCTAAATTTGGGATATAAACGGGTATCGAAGATGCATGCACAAATCGACTTTTTGGGCCCAAAAAACGTGTTTTAGCATTTTTTTTGCCTGAAAATTGAAATTTTTCTAGCACAGTGTAAACATGTTCAAGTTGCTTTTGAGACCCAAAAAACACGATTTTTCGGTGTTTTAAGGCTAAATTTGGGATATAAACGGGTATCGAAGATGCATGCACAAATCGACTTTTTGGGCCCAAAAAACTTGTTTTAGCATTTTTTTTGCCTGAAAATTGATTTTTTTCTAGAACAGTGTAGACATGTACAAATCGCATCTGAGACCCAAAAAACTCAATTTTTCGGTGTTTTTAGGCTAAATTTGGGATATAAACGGGTATCGAAGATGCATGCACAAATCGACTTTTTGGACCCAAAAAACGTGTTTTAGCATTTTTTTTGCCTGAAAATTGAAATTTTTCTAGCACAGTGTAAACATGTTCAAGTCGCTTTTGAGACCCAAAAAACTCGATTTTTCGGTGTTTTTAGGTTAAATTTGGGATATAAACGGGTATCGAAGATGCATGCACAAATCGACTTTTTGGGCCAAAAAAATGTGTTTTAGCATTTTTTTTGCCTGAAAATTGATTTTTATCTAGAACAGTGTAGACATGTACAAATCGCTTCTGAGACCCAAAAAACTCGATTTTTTTGTGTTTTTAGGCTAAATTTGGGATATAAACGGGTATCGAAGATGCATGCACAAATCGACTTTTTGGGCCAAAAAAACGTGTTTTAGCATTTTTTTTTCCTGAAAATTGAAATTTTTCTAGCACAGTACAAATTGCTTCTGAGACCCAAAAAACTCGATTTTTCGGGGGTTTTAGGCTAAATTTGGGATATAAACGGGTATCGAAGATGCATGCACAAATCGACTTTTTGGGCCCAAAAAACGTGTTTTAGCATTTTTTTTGCCTGAAAATTGAAATTTTTCTAGCACAGTATAAACATGTTCAAATCGCTTTTGAGACCCGAAAAACTCGATTTTTCGGTGTTTTTAGGCTAAGTTTGGGATATAAACGGGTATCGAAGATGCATGCACAAATCGACTTTTTGGGCCAAAAAAACGTGTTTTAGCATTTTTTTTTCCTGAAAATTGAAATTTTTCTAGCACAGTACAAATTGCTTCTGAGACCCAAAAAACTCGATTTTTCGGGGGTTTTAGGCTAAATTTGGGATATAAACGAGTATCGAAGATGCATGCACAAATCGACTTTTTGGGCCCAAAAAACGTGTTTTTGCATTTTTTTGCCTGAAAATTGAAATTTTTCTAGAACAATGTAGACATGTACAAATCGCTTCTGAGACCCAAAAAACTCGATTTTTCGGTGTTTTTAGGCTAAATTTGGGATATAAACGGGTATCGAAGATGCATGCACAAATCGACTTTTTGGGCCAAAAAAAAACGTGTTTTAGCATTTTTTTGCCTGAAAATTGAAATTTTTCTATCACAGTACAAATCGCTTCTGAGACCAAAAAACCCCGATTTTTCGGTGTTTTTAGGCTAAATTTGGGATATAAACGGGTATCAAAGATGCATGCACAAATCGACTTTTTGGGCCAAAAAAACGTGTTTTAACATTTTTTTTGCTAGAAAATTGAAATTTTTCAAGCACAGTACAAATCGTTTCTGAGACCCAAAAAACTCGATTTTTCGGTGTTTTTAGGCTAAATTTGGGATATAAACGGGTATCGAAGATGCATGCACAAATCGACTTTTTGGGCCCAAAAAACGTGTTTTAGCATTTTTTTTGCCTGAAAATTGATTTTTTTCTAGAACAGTGTAGACATGTACAAATCGCTTCTGAGACCCAAAAAACTCGATTTTTCGGTGTTTTTAGGCTAAATTTGGGATATAAACGGGTATCGAAGATGCATGCACAAATCGACTTTTTGGGCCAAAAAAACATGTTTTAGCATTTTTTTTGCCTGAAAATTTATTTTTTTCTAGAACAGTGTAGACATGTACAAATCGCTTCTGAGACCCAAAAAACACGATTTTTCGGTGTTTTTAGGCTAAATTTGGGATATAAACGGGTATCGAAGATGCATGCACAAATCGACTTTTTGGGCCAAAAAAACGTGTTTTAGCATTTTTTTTGCCTGAAAATTCAAATTTTTCTAGCACAGTACAAATCGTTTCTGAGACCCAAAAAACTCGATTTTTCGGTGTTTTTAGGCTAAATTTGGGATATAAACGGGTATCGAAGATGCATGCACAAATCGACTTTTTGGGCCAAAAAAACGTGTTTTAGCATTTTTTTTGCCTGAAAATTGATTTTTTTCTAGAACAGTGTAGACATGTACAAATCGCTTTTGAGACCCAAAAAACACGATTTTTCGGTGTTTTTAGGCTAAATTTGGGATATAAACGGGTATCGAAGATGCATGCACAAATCGACTTTTTTGGCCCAAAAAACGTGTTTTAGCATTTTTTTTGCCTGAAATTGATTTTTTTCTAGAACAGTGTAGACATGTACAAATCGCTTCTGAGACCCAAAAAACTCGATTTTTCGGTGTTTTTAGGCTAA
Organism: Petrolisthes manimaculis; assembly: GCA_034508575.1. Taxonomy (NCBI): domain Eukaryota; kingdom Metazoa; phylum Arthropoda; class Malacostraca; order Decapoda; family Porcellanidae; genus Petrolisthes; species Petrolisthes manimaculis. The sequence continues at coordinate 36,275 of JAWZYT010004864.1, forward strand.
ATTTGGGATATAAACGGGTATCGAAGATGCATGCACAAATCGACTTTTTGGGCCCAAAAAACGTGTTTTAGCATTTTTTTTGCCTGAAAATTGAAATTTTTCTAGCACAGTGTAAACATGTTCAAGTTGCTTTTGAGACCCAAAAAACACGATTTTTCGGTGTTTTAAGGCTAAATTTGGGATATAAACGGGTATCGAAGATGCATGCACAAATCGACTTTTTGGGCCCAAAAAACTTGTTTTAGCATTTTTTTTGCCTGAAAATTGATTTTTTTCTAGAACAGTGTAGACATGTACAAATCGCATCTGAGACCCAAAAAACTCAATTTTTCGGTGTTTTTAGGCTAAATTTGGGATATAAACGGGTATCGAAGATGCATGCACAAATCGACTTTTTGGACCCAAAAAACGTGTTTTAGCATTTTTTTTGCCTGAAAATTTATTTTTTTCTAGAACAGTGTAGACATGTACAAATCGCTTCTGAGACCCCAAAAACTCGATTTTTCGGTGTTTTTACGCTAAATTTGGGATATAAACGGGTATCGAAGATGCATACACAAATCGACTTTTTGGGCCAAAAAAACGTGTTTTAGCATTTTTTTTGCCTGAAAATTGATTTTTTTCTAGAACAGTGTAGACATGTACAAATCGCTTCTAAGACCCAAAAAACTCGATTTTTCGGTGTTTTTAGGCTAAATTTGGGATATAAACGGGTATCAAAGATGCATGCACAAATCGACTTTTTGGGCCAAAAAAACGTGTTTTAACATTTTTTTTGCCTGAAAATTGAAATTTTTCTAGCACAGTACAAATCGCTTCTGAGACCCAAAAAACTCGATTTTTCGGTGTTTTTAGGCTAAATTTGGGATATAAACGGGTATCAAAGATGCATGCACAAATCGACTTTTTGGGCCAAAAAAACGTGTTTTAACATTTTTTTTGCCTGAAAATTGAAATTTTTCTAGCACAGTACAAATCGCTTCTGAGACCCAAAAAACTCGATTTTTCGGTGTTTTTAGGCTAAATTTGGGATATAAACGGGTATCGAAGATGTTGAAGAAGGAGGAGGTTGGTGACACCAACCAAACAGGGCAGTACTCCTAGGGTGGACACTGGACTGGTGATAGGGAGGGTTGGAACTCCCGTTTCACCTGTCTGTCCACCTTTGCTGATCTTTTTCGTGTCTCACATACACCGAGAGTAGTCCAACATACTCCCAAAGACATCACTCTCTCTATTTACACAATATATACAAACACGCTACACACCACACCCTTTGTCCAAATTATATCCCCCAAAATTAATTAATAAATATGAATACAATTAAAAATCAAGCCTCGGAGGCCCCTGGGGATGGGTCAATAAACTCCCCTCAGTCTGGACCATTTGTTGACGACCCCCCGAGATGCCCTGGACCATTGTCTGACACACTCTTTATCAACTTTTGCAACATTCGCGGTCTTTCCTCTAACTTCTCCTCTGTTGAACACCACCTCTTCTCCGCTAAACCTCATCTTCTCTTCCTCACCGAGACCCAGATCTCAGCATCAACTAACAGCAACCCCTACTCTGTCTCCTCTTACTTTCTCTATCCTCAGTTTCGTGCCAAAGGCGGATGTTGCGTATACGTACGCAACGACCTCACTTGTTCTCGTGTTCCCGAACTTGACTCTTCTGATTTTTCAACTATCTGGCTTCGGCTAACCTGCTACTCTCAAACTAAATACATCTGTGCTGTATATCTATCTCCTAACTCTACTGACTATACAAAATTCTTCGACTATCTTACTTCTAAAGTGGAACACATTCTATCACATTCTCCTTTCTCAGAAATCTCCATTTTAGGAGATTTCAACGTTCACCACCGCCTTTGGCTTTCATCTCCCTTCACTGATCCACCTGGTGAACAAGCCTTTACTTTTTCTATCCTCAACGACCTAGAGCAGTTAATTCAGTACCCTACCCGTATTCCAGACCGCCTTGGAGATCAGCCCAATATCCTTGACTTATTCCTAACCTCTCATCCTTCTGCTTATTCTGTTGAACTTTTCTCTCCTTTGGGCTCCTCCGATCACAATCTTATTTCAGTATCCTGTCCTATCGCTCCTGTAAGACCTTTGGACCCTCCCAGCAAGCGGCGTCTGTGGCACTACAGCGCTGCTGGCTGGGATGATCTGAGGCAGTACTTTCAAGATTTCCCATGGAGTGATTTTTGCTTTCGTGGCCGGGGTCCCTCAGAGAGTGCTGCACGCATCTCGGAGGTGATCATCTCGGGCATGGAGGCATACATTCCATATTCTTTCCCTCTTACTAATTCACGAAAATCTTGGTTTAATCACGCTTGTTCTACTGCTGTCCACAACAAGGAGGTAGCTTTCAGACGGCACCGACGCCTTCAAACTGACGAATCTCGCGCTCTGTATATCTCTGCCCGGAATCGCGCCAAATCTGTTCTCCGACTAACCAAAAAATCCTTCATCCGTGCCAAGTGCAATGACCTGTCCAACTCCTCCACCTCTCGTTCTTTCTGGCATCTAGCCAAAAATCTCTCCAGTAACTTAACTTCTTCCTCTTTCCCTCCCCTCATCCTTCCTGATGGAAATGTTGCCATCTCTTCACCTGATAAAGCTGAACTCTTCTCTCAAACCTTTGCCTCTAACTCTACACTGGACGATTCCGTCTCTGTTCCTCCAACTCCACCCCCCTCTGACTTACTTATGCCTGCCATTAGAATATCTTCAAAGGAAGTATTTTCTGCCCTCTCTGGCCTTAACACTCGGAAGGCGTACGGACCTGATGGGATTCCTCCTGTTGTTCTCAAGAACTGTGCTTCCGTGCTGACACCCTGCCTAGGCAAACTGTTCCGTCTATGTCTATCATTTAACACTTTTCCTTCTTGCTGGAAGTTTGCTCTGATCCAACCTGTTCCGAAAAAAGGAGACCGTTCCCAACCCTCCAACTATCGCCCTATTGCTCTGACCTCATGTCTATCTAAAGTCTTCGAATCTATTCTTAACCTCAAAATTCATAAGCACCTTATTTGTCATGACCTTCTTTCAGATCGCCAGTATGGTTTCCGTCAGGGACGATCTACTGGCGATCTTCTATCCCTCCTCTCTGATTCATGGTCATCCTCCTTTCGGAACTTTGGTGAAACTTTTACTGTTGCCCTCGACATATCCAAAGCTTTTGATAGAGTCTGGCACAAAGCTTTAATCTCCAAACTGCCCTCATTCGGTTTTTATCCCTCTCTCTGCACCTTTATCTCTGATTTCCTTTCTGACCGTTCTATAGCTGCTGTTGTAGACGGTCACTGTTCTTCTTCCAAGATTATCAATAGTGGTGTTCCTCAGGGTTCTGTTCTATCACCCACCCTCTTTCTTTTGTTCATTAATGACCTTCTTAACTGTACCTCTTCCCCTATCCACTCCTATGCTGATGATTCCACCCTACACTACTCCACTCATTTTGACAACCGTCCATCCCAGCAGCTCCTCTCCACATCACGTGATGATGCAGTAGCACGCCTGACTTCTGATCTTTCCCTCATCTCTAACTGGGGCAGAGAGAACCTTGTTGTTTTCAATGCCTCAAAAACACAGTTCCTTCATCTTTCAACTCGTACTAATCTTCCTGATGTCTATCCCCTCTCCTTTAACGATACACAACTTGACCTTTCCTCTTCTCTTAATATTCTTGGAGTCTCTTTCTCTCATAATCTCTCCTGGAGAGATCACATTACCTCTCTGACTAAAATCGCCTCAAAGAAGTTAGGTGTGCTGCGCAGATTCCGTGAATACTTCACCCCCACACAGCTACTGTCTCTGTACAGGGGTCTCATCCGCCCCTGTATGGAGTATGGCTCTCATGTGTGGGGGGGATCAACCTTCACAACACTACTGGACAAGGTGGAATCAAAGGCCTTTCGTCTCATCAACTCTCCTCCTCTTACTGATTCACTACAACCTCTCTCTCTTCGCCGCAGTGTTGCATCACTTTCTCTCTTCTATCGCTATTACACTGGACATTGCTCTTCTGAACTCTCTCAATGTATGCTTCCTCCCCTCAGAAGAACATGCAACACTCGTCAAGCCTCTCGTTCTCACCCCTTTTCTGGAACACTCTACCTTCATCCATCTTTCCACCTTACTACGACTTATGTACCTTCAAACGCAATGTGTCAGGGCATCTCGAACGAAATTGGACATGATTTTGGACCACTCTCTCACTGTACTATGTAGATGAGGACGGTAAGCGGGCCTGTGGCCTTTGTCCTCATCTTTGTTATTATATAAAAAAAAAAAAAAAAAAAAAAACTTGCTGGATGGGATTGAGGCTTTCTATAGAGAGGCAAAAGCTTGCGTGAGTGTCGAGGGTGGTTTGAGTGAGAACTTTGATATCAGTTTAGGATTGAGGCAAGGGTGTGTCATGCCACTATGGTTGTTCAATATCTTTATGGATGGTTGCATGAGATAGATGAAGGAAAAAGTGGCAGGCCTGGGTGCGAGACTGAGGATGAATGGAATAGATTGGTCCTTGGTTGCAAGCTTTATTTGTGGATGACACTGTGCTGCTGGCTGAGAGTGAAAGGGAGTTACAGAGGGTGGTGGATGAGTTTCAGTCTGTGTGTAAGCGAAGAAAACTGAAGGTGAATGTTGGTAAGAGTAAGGTGATGGTATTTAAGAGGACCAAAACATAAGTAATTGACTTTGCTATACCCTATAGAGTGGCTGTACCAACTGGGACTGAATGCGAGATAACATTAGGAGGTGAGAGGATGGAGGAGAGGGAATTCAAGTAACTGGGAACAGTTCTGTGTAAACATGGAAGGAGAAATCAGGGAGAGAGCAGTGAGGGTCAGGCAGGTCATAATATCACTGGGGAGGACTATGTAGGGTAGAAGTGCGAGTATGGAAGTGAAAAGGGGACCGAGAAATAGTATAATCCTGCCAACACTGACATATGTGTCTGAAACATGGACATGGAGTAGGGCTCAACCAATGCCATCTTGATCTTAAGGCCTGGGTGTGGGATTGATTACATCACAGCCGTGGGTGGACTGGTGCAATTTGATCCTTACCATTGTTTCCGTAATTTTATCAGTGCCTCTTACTTTTTGGTTATTTATTGGTTTTTCTTAGCATCACTTTTCAATTATGTTATTTATGTAGTTAATTATGTGTACTTGGGCAGAACATTCAGTCTCAACACCATGTGAAATAATAATAACGGGTAAAAATACACACTGAAGTACAACATATATTTTATTTTTAACTACTATCAAGCACAAAATGGTCAGGTTTCTGTTGCTATTCACAAGTGTTTTCACTTCAGTGGAACTAAACATGTATTCTGTTCTCAGATTTTAAATGATTCCTGTTTTAAACAATTAAAATGAGAATACAGTATACTGTACTACAATAAATTATACCTAACCTAGTAGGCTAGTACCGAGTACTCCATTCTCTGACTCCCAGATATAAGTCAACAAGTAAGAAAACTACCATGATTGTGGCTCAGGTCAGAATGTACAGTACACACTATAGGTCTATCTATACCTTCAGTTTTGGAGTGTTTATAGTTTTATCTTCATATTTTTTTCTTTGACTATTGTATTGTTATATGTCTTTGTGAAATTATTAAACAGAATATTAGTTAGAGGCCATATGCACATTGAAATTAGGTTCTGCACTGATATTTTGCAGGGGCAACATTCATTTACATCAAAATCCCTCCGCAGAAAGTTTAAGACTAACTGAACTAGCACTTTTCTTTGACAGCTGCAGGGCACAAAATCTTTCTTAAATTTACCAATGAGAGCTTGGAATACTTGGTAGGTTGAAATACTGTACATACAGAAAGTGTAAAATCTGTTGGCCATTTCAGGCCACCTCAATCAAGGATCTTTATACTGTATACTGGTAACTGTCAGGAATTTCAGCTTCAAGTTTCTTCTCCAGAGTGACTCTACTCACACATACGGAACATTTCAACTTTTTTTTAACACTGTGAGCAACATAACCAGCAATAAAAATCATCACACTTTCATCTTCCTTTGACAGTGTTTACTCTTCCACATATTCCTCAACTCTCTTGAATTTTTCCAGGTGGCCAACAGAACTACATTTTGAGTCTGGTTCACCTTTAGAGCTACATAAATCATTGAGGGGTAAGGGACCTGTCTTGGATGAAGCCATGGAGAGAACATCTATGATTTTTAGTTTAATTTCTGATTCCATCACCTGAGCAACAGCAACATTATAATTTGTACCACTCATCCTCCTATACAGTCCAAATCTATCTTCCAACCTGTCTGTTTGAAATTTTCCAAGTAGTACATACTGAAAGTCATTGTGTTCTAGTAGATAATCACACAACTTTATCATTGTTGATGTTGTGTGTCTGAGAGCAAAGAATGTTTCCCTTGACAATTTACCAACCCTACCTTATTGAGGCATTTCTAACTTTTCCCAGGACTTAAGCCAAAGACCAAAATTGCTAAGAAACTTGAGGCTTGGATCAGTAGATGAATCATTCCTAATCGGGTTACATTCCTGCTGATGTAAATGGATACCTTTATATGGAGTTTTAACATTTACAATATGCCACCAAGATATTATATGTTCCAAGAAAACAACAGTACCTGACACATCAGAACTATTCACAGTTTTTAGTGCAGCCACAGTTTTTTCATCAAACAGTCGTACAACATACTGAACATTTTGTCGTTCCAAATTAGTAGGGAAAAGGATCTTCTCCGACAAACCTGGAGCAAGCTTTACATACTTATTACGTTGTTTTATATACAATTCTTTTAATGGCTGAAGGCTTGCTTGCTTATGAATTTGAATGTTAGAAGGTGAAGGGACTACAAAAGTCTGTATGGGATTTTTCTGACTCAACCAATTATTCCTTATACATTTAAATAGATGAACTGAATAAAAAAGGAAGAAAAGTGGCACACCTGAATCATAGGGATTTTAAATGGAGGAAGCAAGACTACCTCCACACATCTTCTCAAACATGTTTCTTTTTACCCTGTTGTTGTCAGATATTAATGATACTACTTTGTACCCTATGTCATGTAGGAATGCCAAAACCTTGTGTGTCAACTCAAGGAGTGTGTCTGCTGTCAGATTGCTTACTGGATACAGAGCAGTAACATGTCTGCATTTGGAAAAGAAAGAAGAAATAATAAAAGCCTGAATGGTTGTTGCAGGTTCACATGAATTTATAGAAGCACTATAAATCTTACCACCTTTATATGCGAGATTTTTTTTCCACATGTATCTCATCAAGCAGGACATTCACCAATCTTTCTTCACTTTAATTTAGGAAAATTTTCCCTCAAAAACTGTTCATGAGAATTTTCTATCAACACTGAATTTGCACTGGTTACATTAAACTTCCTTAGATAATCAGGACGAGGGAGAATAATTACTTTTGTGTCACGTAGGTCTGTGTACAGTGAGTATCATGATAAATAAATTTTATAGGCCCAAACCAAAAACTCACAGCTGTATCTCATTTTTTCTTTACAAAACATGTTTAGCTGTTCACCACAGAACCACAACACACCACACTCTAAATTCCTGTCAATTTCCGATTCACTCTCCATTTCTGATTTAGTTTCCAACACCTCCCTAATAACTTGAATACAGTGAGGGATTTTGTCAACATCACTGACTGCAGATTTAGAGTAAGAACTCAAGTTACCGTACTCATTAAATTTTCAAATTTTGTCCACCGATCACTCTTATTTCTGATCCAAGAAGCCACTCAAATTTTTTTAAATTGAATGCAATGTTTTCATACCAGATAAAAACCTTCAAGTCTTTCATCACTTTAATGATGCAGTTATATTTGGCTGGCCATCACAATTGGGTTTTAAAAGACACACACAACAATCACTGGAAACAAACAGCCAATCTTTACAAAGCTTACCAACAAATTTATCACCAAACTCCTCAAAACTGTTTATCATGTCATTTTCCATCCATACTGGAAATTGTACTTCATCTCTTGTAAGCATCTTGTCTTTTCTTTCTTGTGGGTTTGTGTGAGCAGGTGGTGCTTCCTTTGACAAGTACTTCGGCTGGTTAGGAAAGATGGTTGGGAATGCATCCTTTGCTAGAGCTGGTGTCCCTCTCTTGGCAGTAATTACAGTTCCATCTGGACGTGTAATACTATCTTCCCTAATGATGAAATGCTCTTCAAAATGTCTGGCACAGACCACTGAAGTAGTGGATGGTGTGAAGTCTTCCCTATGGATAGCCTTTACCCATTGCAGCCGTTGTCTTTCATCAGAAGGGGACCGGAATGCAGACACCTCAAAGGTCTTATAATTGGCCTTGCATCCAGGAACATAACATCCCCTTGGCATCTGCAATAATAATTACAATGAAATAAACAAGAATATACAATGTAAAGTTAAAAAAAGGGAGAGACGTTTAAAGAATATGGGTACAAAAATAAAAATGTTTAAGTTGGCCTCATATGGGATTTATACTGTAGGAACAATATTCAGCATTTCAGTGGATAAAGATATGTTCATGTTTAGATAGGAAATTATAAATAAAGCTTAGTACAAAAATACAAATGTATTTTTAAAAACGTGGGTACAAAAATATAAATACTGTACCGTACTGTACATAAATGGGCCTCCTATATGAAATGTCATTAGATTTATACTGTAGGAACAATGTACTGTACTGTACAATATATAATTTAAAGAATACAGATCTGTTCATGTTTAGTACAGTGCTGACTGTACTGTAGGCTGTACACAAAAAAACATAAAAAAACAATAAAATTATTCTTCCAGTACTGCAGCATCATATATAGGCAACAGTACTGTACAGTATTATATTTCCTTTATACATCGCAACAGGCCTACTGTATATATATTAGTTATGTTATTTTCTCTAACTCATTAGACTTGTATCTATGTCAATAAACACCAAAATAAAAACAAAATACTTGTATATGAGTAATGGCCAGTCAAGGAGTGAGCAAATTTTTAGGGGGAAATCCTGTACTTTATAGTGTAAGGTAAGGAGATGAAACTTTGGTAGGATACTTATTGATGACAAGTACTGAGGTATATTAAGAAAATATAATAATGTACAGCACAAATTGTATCACATAATGTATAGGCTTGTGTCACACACCATAATTCTGAAAACCAGTTCCACTTGGAGTCTTCCAACTTACTTAACTTGTTCATAGGTACTCATAATATAGTGTACCTGTGTAAGGTAAGGAGATGAAACTTTGGCAGGATAATAACTATTGACAGGTACTGAGGGATACAGTATTAAGAAAATATAATAACCTACAGCACAAAATGTATACTGTAAGATAATTTGTTGGCTTGTGTCACACCATAATTCTGAAGAACAGGTCCACTTGGATTTTTACAATTTAATTAACTTTTTCATAGACACTCATAATTATTCTAATAATTTTTGACCAAAGTATTGAGGAAAGAGTATTTACGTTACCATACCTAACCTAACCTGGGATTTAAGATTTGCCCACGTCAGCACCATATTTCATACTACAGCTATATTATAACAGATATACCTTATCCTCCTGTTTCGTTATAGCAGCTCCACAGTATAATTGAAACTATTCCAAGCAACAGGACACCATTATTATTGTTAACCTGTTCCCGTTTCCTGACATACCGGTACTATACTTTGGAGGAATCATGGCACTATAAAGGACCAAAAGACACATTCCCCTTAAAACCATTATGGAATAGGTGAACTGCCACAAAAAATAACTCAGTGTTTCTCCCAAGATATTCAAATATACGGATCTGGGATAACAGTTTACCAGTTATGGCTTGTCTGTTTAAATTACAGCAACTACTCAAATATAAAATGCTCACCTTGTATTGTATTTAATCCAGTGGAGGGTAAACAAACAAGGAACCCCAAAAGCACATGCAAAACACATTCGGGACCCCTTGGCTTTGGAAAAGGGCAAAAATGGACGCTGACTGAGGTGCCAGCTGCCTTGGCAAGTTGGTGCACTGGATAAAGATAGATAGATAAAGATAGATAGATAAAGATAGATCAATAAAGATAGATAGATAAAGATAGAGATAGATAGATAAAGATAGATGGATAAAGATAGATATATAATGATAGACAGATAAAGATAGATAGATAAAGATAG
>JAWZYT010004865.1:5000-25002 GCA_034508575.1 Petrolisthes manimaculis
AAGCAAGTAGCAGCATCAACATCAGGTAACGCAAGAGAGGGAGTGGTCAGTGGTGGTAGTTAGCTAAGATGTGACCTAGTGCCATTTTACATCTAACAATAATATAATGCAATCAAACTACCACCTCAACACAAGTACTAAAGAACAGTTTAACTATCACCTGTCATCTAGTGGTCTATAATATATATATATATTCTACAAAATATTAATTAGCAAATTAGAGGATCGTGTGTTTCTTTGTGAATTGGAGGGCCATAAATTCCTTCAAATTAAAAATATATAATAGTTATCTTAATCTTTTACTGAGGCACTATGTATTTATTACACACCTGGAGAGAATGTAGACTACAGGTACATACATGTAGGCTAGATGATAAACACAATCTGAAGTACAGTACATACAATCTTTCTTGATAACGTTTCACTACAATCACTTCATATCAAAGGATCAGGGAAAAATGTCAACAAAGTCTTCTTCTCCACCACACTTGTTTCACCTTCATAACACAGTAGCCATGTAACATAATTTACGAACACATTTAGTACCAAGATTGAGGTAAAAAAAAAACAAAAAAAACATTGCATCCCATGGCACCTTAATTACAGTACAACCCCAAACGCATTACTGTACTGGAACCTGGTGAAGTAATGGTCGCCATGGTAGTGACAACCAATTTCCTTTGCCTCTATAATCAGCTCTGTCAAATATGAGAAGTAGGCCATCCATGTTCCCAGGACTAAGGCTAAATGACCCAATTATCGTTCCAGAATCAGACAAGCCAGCAACGTTTTCCTCCTCAGAAAGCAATTTAAGTATAAACTACATGATAATAATTTTCGTGAGTTTACTCTGGAATTTGAGAGGCTGCAATGGACACTTGAACGTCCTTGACATTATTATTATTATTATTATCATCAAGGTAACAAACAATACACGAGTAGATATCTATATATTGACATTATAATAATCACGTCAGGAATCACCTTAGTTTGGTTTTGTACAATCACAAGCCATAATGAGTATACAGGTGTTGTTCAAGTTTCGTATCACCTGACATACCACTGAACCAATATTGTACAACCATCATCATCATCGTGTGTTATTCTTACTGGAACTAGTTTACTACTTCATCAGGCTATATGAAGCAGATACCGATATTTAGTATGGCTTTGTACAGTACATACTCCTCAGGGTCAAAACAGAGAGAGTGTTTATACGCGACGACAGAGGTCAGCATAATGGTTTTGCCGTCGGTGTTGGTGAGTTGGTTCACTTTTCATTACACGATGGTAGCGGTAATGACGAGGACACCAACACGGCCTTGTACTTCACTCCATCATTACCAATTGTTTACTTTTGCTACAATGGAGTGTTTTGATTTCTCCAAAGTATGCCAGGAAACAAGTTCAGGTTCGCATTTGGAGACGTACCTACTGTACAAACCCAAAATATTACCTCAAACTGACCCTTCCAATGATAGTATAGTTATTATGGCTCAGATTTCACTTCCGTTCTACTCCCTCCAACAGCTAATGCATCAAAGAATGGAAGGGTGTGTATTGTGTTTGTTTGTACAGGAAGGAGAGAGAGAGAGAGAGAGAGAGAGAGAGAGAGAGAGAGAGAGAGAGAGAGAGAGAGAGAGAGAGAGAGAGAGCAATTGAGTGAATGAGAGATCGAGTATAGTATGATGTGAAAGATCAAGGATTTGGTTGGAGGCGATGGGTGGGTGGTCGGGTGACTTGTATGTAGTTGCTGCTTGCCAGTGAGTGTTCCCGTTCAAGGTTATGATGTTTATGGGAGTCACAGAGTTATATATACACACACACTACCAATTTCTCAAACATTTCTCAGTCATATATAATACTGTTGAAAAGATCACGTTGGATTTGATGACTGCACACCAATTCCAAACATGTATACAATTTGACGAACAGTCCAATGGTACCTATAATCCAAACACATAAAATTTAGTCTTTTTACAATGGATATACACAATTAAAAAAAGCTCCTCGTATAACAATTGTTCTTGTTAATGGAAGAAGTTCTACTGGACTACATAATATAGACAAAATATAATAAGATGCAAACAAGTATATCAAATCATTCTAGCCAACAGCTGAGTTCCCCTCCTGCTGTAAATATGTAAATAAACACCTAAGGTACAGCAAAAGAATAAAATTACCACAAACTTTTACAAAACAACAATGCAGTATGGCGTAATTTGAAGGTAACACACATACACTCTCTCTCTCTCTCTCTCTCTCTCTCTCTCTCTCTCTCTCTCTCTCTCTCTCTCTCTCTTTCAAACACACACACAGGCATAGCTACAAGAGACTCAATCCCGTCAAAATAACATACTAAAGCAAGGCCTCTAGAGAACATGACAAACCTACAATTCCGTACCACAATACATTCCCCACCTCATCACTCTCACACCAGCAGAGGATCAAAACACAAATAACAAAGATAAAACCATGATGAAAACTCTCCTGCGTCATACATTCCAACATGACAACACACACACACACACTCTCTCTCTCTCTCTCTCTCTCTCTCTCTCTCTCTCTCTCTCTCTCTCTCTCTCTCTCTCTCTCATGACTGACCGACTACATAATAATATACATTTTTTTATTTTCACTGAACTTTCACAAGAATATGGAGATGACAGACACTATGTGGGCTTTGTTTTTCCTCTGATACTCCTGTACACGACGATGGGAAAGACGACTCTGGAAACACACCAGTTACATCACGTTGCAAAGTGTTTATAGAAATGTTTATAGAAATATTACAGTATTGGTGTATCGTGTTATATTACAGTATTGGCGTATCGTGTTATATTACAGTATTGGTGTATCGTGTTATAATGCTGATCACGACTTGCCAACACTCAGTATGTATGTATGTATGTAATCGTATAGATGTGACTATTTATGACACCCTCTTAGACAAACACATGAAGACATTTAACGAGAGGTGCAGTATATAATAGGCTACATGAAACATTTACACATCACTGAATCACCAATTAAAATAAAGACAAATAATTTAGCGTTTATAATATCAATCACACCGAGATAGATAAAACAAATAAATAAATAAATAAATATATACGGTAAATAAATAAATAAACAAACAGAAAAAACCTTGAGGCGTCAGGTACGGCAGGTTTGAAAGCAAGCAACAATGAGCCTTATTAAATCCGAGCATAACACAGAGCTCCCTTGATGACACACACACACACACACACACACACACACACACACACATACAACACTTGGGATCTGGGTGGGCAGGGAGGTGTGCATGGTTGGTGGGAGTTGGTAGGTAGGTGGTTAGGGTAGGAGTAGGCTAGGTATAGGGAGGTGGTTAGGGTGGGAGTAGGTGGTGGTGGTGGGAGTAGGTAGGGAGGTGAGGTTGGAGGGGGTGGGAGGGGTAATGAATGAGCAACGAACGCACAGTAATCTTGCCTGAGGGGGATGGAAGGGGAAAGGGAGGAAGGGAAAGGCGAGGGGAGTGGAGTGGAGGGATAGGAATGAAAGCAGGGAGTGAAGAATTAGGGATGGAAGAGAAAGAAAGGAAATGAGTAGTACAGGGGGAAATAAATCAGCGAAGAGATAGGAAGGAAAGGAAGAAGACATGGATAAATAAAAAAAGAGGAAAGAATAGGAGACAGGATGAATAAATAAAGAAGAGGGAATAACAGGAGACGAAGTGGATAAATAAAGAAGATAAACGAGGTGTATGAGGAAGAAAGGAAGAAAGGGAGGAAGGAAGGGAGGAGGGAAGGATGGAAGGGGGGAAGGAAGGGAGGAAGGAAGGAAGGGGGAAGGAGGGGAGGAGGGAAGGAAGGGGGGAAGGAAGGGAGGAAGGAAGGAAGGGGGAAGGAGGGGAGGAGGGAAGGAAGGGAAGGAGGAAAGGAAGGGAAGGAAGGAAGGGGAGGTGTGTGTGGAGGATATTACCAAACACACAATACCTGCTTACATTCTCGTTGTGTAATACAGTCATAAGGCAACATACGGGGAAGAACTAGCCTACCACCACCACCACCACCACCACCACTACTACTGTATACTCTCTCATTCCACGACCCAATCTACCTCCTGTTATTCTATATTTTTCTTCTATACTGAGGAAGGTGTATGAGGACTAAAATGCAAGAAGTGCCGATTAATGTTGAGTCAGAAATATATCGTGGGGTTGTGCTAATGATACCATAGTTTTTATCAAGACCAATAATACTAATAGCATTATTGGTCGTGGTTTTTACTGTATAATTTCCTTGCTTGTCTAGGTGGAGGTGTGGTACGGTACAGTCATGGGTATATTGGTATCAAATCTCTTCCAGCCCTTCACTGACTCACGATTGTACTGATTATATCTATCTGACAAGAGAAGCCAGTCACTGTAAAGTTGTATTGTTTGACAGGCGTCCAATATCGCTCTTATTACACTTCACTACGATTTATTACTTTTTATCAACATTATCAAAACAAATCTCATGTATAATAATTATACTGTATATTTTTTATACTGAAGTTAGGCAACACGATTAACAAAACAGTTCAGCGATATTGACCAACTGTGATAAACGCTCGGTGCCCTATTTGGTTATCTCTCTCTCACACACACACACACATACAGGTATTCCGTCACTGCCAATCATTACATATGTCAGATAAGATTAGATTCAAGGGCAGTCACCACCACCAACAATCTGGTCGTGGGAGTAGGGGGTGGGTGTAGGGGAGTGGGAGTAGGGATAGGGGAGTGGGGATAGGGGAGTGGGAGAGATGATTGTGGTGAATGAGGTGGACAGGACTATATACTAATAAAATGGGTCCGCAAATAACACACACACACACACACAGATAAATAGATACTGTAGATACTTTATTGACCATATTGTGCAAAGTATATACACACACAGATAGATAGATTATTGATCAGTGTGCAAAGTACACACACACACACACACACACACAGAGGGTTGATGGTTAACAGTTGGCAGTGCCGCCCACACATAGCCTACAGTAGATGGATAACCAGGCATACACACTTATGAGTAAACACGGACCCTGATTATATACAACACCACGACTATGTTAACAGCTCTCTAACACACACACACACACACACACACACACACATAGTAGTCAAGAGAGGTTCGCAAACAACACCTCTGCCTCACGATCACACACGCAAACAACGCTACAGTACTTACACACACACACACACACACACACACACACACACAGTTTATCACGATGCGTCCTGCCCAAGGGGTCCTGCCTGAGAACTGGGTGAGTTGTTATCTTGTCTTATCGTGGGAAGATGATAATAGAGAACCACTCAACAGAAACCCGCTTTATAAGCTAGACAACCAACCCACCTTTACCTCCCTCCCACCTACCCACTTACTCACTTACATAATCAATTCTATAATGTTTACGTGTTCATGTACGAGTACTCTACTCTTCTAATCACTCGTCTATCACCCTGTCAAACCTAACATCTAAAAGCTCTTCTAATAGACTATCTTAGGTCTTCCCTTTATACATAATTCACTCATTTTCTTATTCAATCTAATTAGTTTTGTGTACGGTATATACATCTTTGAAATCAGGGGAAAATAGCTTCGTTCTTCCTTATTCAAATCTCTAAGTAACATTCCCACTACGGTACAGTACTTATCAAAAAATATTAACTCTATTGGTTTCGAGTCCCAGTTGTGTCTGTGAGTGTGTGGTGCTTCTTCCTGAACTGCATCGACCACTCATTGCCAATCTGTTCCAGTAGACAGCTGCCAATCATTCCCCGCAACACACACCACACATCAACCATACGTCAAACACCACATTCCACAAAACGACTAGTAAGACAGCCCGTGTAGGAGGAGGTCAGGAGGACGTACGTGTGTGTGTGTGTGTGTGTGTGTAAGTGTGTGTGTGTGTGTGTGTGTAAACGCGTGCACAAACCCATATCACAGCTCCCCAAAGAACATAACTCAAAAACTGAACTGTGGTACCGGTATGATACAATGGCCCCAAAAGCTGGTGGTTGGCATATAATGTTAGGATACAACAAACTGGAAGACTCACGACGCCCACCTACATCACAGAGTTTCACATTTCTCCAGACAATCGTAAAGTGGATTAAAGAATTGACGACGATTTCCCCCCCGACTTCCTACCCCTTGAAGAGAACAGGTCACCCAACAAGTCAGGGGCTCAGGGCTCAGGGCTGGCTGGGGGAAACGTAAATAAAAGCCATCCATGTATCATTATAGGAAAGTAAAGTGGGAGTCTTGGTGTCATTGTATCGGGCAGGACCCCTGGTGGTGGTGACCTGAGAAAGTTGATCCCACACACACACACAACAATTGAGATCGCTCATACTAAAAGAGCACGTACACACACGTACACACACACACACACACACACACACACACACACACATGGTTTAAATTAAATATCAAGAAACAATCAGAGAGAAAGAGAGGGTCATTTCCATCGGTCTTAACACAATTGCCACCCATAAAAGAAAGAGAAAAAAAATGTTCCGCCAAGTTTTGAGACAATTACGCAGAATGACGAGGCAGGCTGGTTGAAGCAGACCAACACACTAGTACTGAAGCCTACCGGAACGACACACACACACACACTCACGCAAAGATGCACGCACGCATATCCACACACATAGGCAACTGCTGAATACACGCGAATAAGGCAACTTTAGAGCATACACACACACACACACCCTCCTGTCTCTGAGCGGGGTACTATCAACAACTCAATGGATGGGACGAATTGATAGACACACAAGAACACACACACACACACACATACAGCCTATAAGAAATGACAGGGTCTCCTCACCACGTCAATGATACGGTACCGTGGGAGGTTCAAATGAGACACGTGCCTCTTGCCTTCTACACGTCTGAGTTGGATGGTGGTATTTTCTCAGCTGGCTTTCTTCTGATCCCACCACACCTATCATCAACTGAGTCTGATTCCAAGCTCTTGCCTTCCTTCTCCACTTTCTCTCACGGGAATTACATTGGACTGAGGATGAGGGAATTGTGATGTTTAAGAGGATGGTATACTTTGGGTATATTAGAGTGCCTTGATTCCTCCAGATTATGCCAGGAAACACGACCAGATTAACAATAATATTGGTGTCCTTTTCCTTGGAATAGTTTGGAGGAATCGGTTGCTCTAGATTAACTAACACTGTACTACCTCCTACAGTCTTTCATTCATGTGATGTTCGTCCAAGTTTGTGCCAGACGACTGTATGTACTCACAAATGGGAAGGCTCTTAAGTCAAGTATAAAAAAAATAATATACATAACAATGCAGTTATTTCTACATTTCGTTGAACCTTGTACAGTACGATAGAATAATAAGGCAGAATTTTGAGGTATAGGTAACGTGAATACTACAGAACAACCTTCCAAAAAATATATAAATTTTGCTCAGCACAAAACAAGGTCATAATAGTGAAAGAAATCAAATGACAAAGCTTGCGAAAAAGTTGAAAAAAATTGCGAACTTCTGGAACACACGTCTGTCAGCCCTAATTCCCTCGGGGTTCTGGGTTCAATAAAAAGTTTGTCAGCTACGGTCGACAGCAGAGGTTCGTGCCTAACCTGCTGACACTTAATGAGAAGGAAAAGCTGACAGATGTGTATTGATGGCTATAGGTATTGTATTACTTTTCGTTTTGACAAAGGGTTTTATTCACGGGGTACCATATGTTTACTGCTGTAGAGTTGTGATGCAGTAGTGGCTGTTGGTATTAGTGGCTGTTGGTATTAGTATCTGTCAGGTAATTATCATGTCGTTCATTTGGGCAATATTGTGTGTATAGTTGTTATTATGTTTATCAGATATTTAAGTTCCACTGACGTTATGTGAACTTACAAATACACCAAGAGATTTAATGTGTTAATTATATCAGGATGGTCACGAATATCCAACCACAACTGTACTGTACCTTACACTTTACAACCTGAAGAAGTAGATGAAGATGATGCATGAACATTTACCAGCAATTTACTACAAACCAACCATCATCATCATCATCATCAACATCATCATCACAAGCAGTCATGAAGGAAACATTGCTCTTAATTTGCTGCGGTATCGTCACTCACAATCACGTAATTATTATCGTGTTGCAATATCTTCACAATGCGAGCAATTTTCACGCATTCGTTCCGTTTCTCCCACCACTTACCAAAATACACTCACTTATAACAATTTCATGCACTTGGGAGCACACACATCACAGTCATTTTATATATTCTCGGTGTGTTTTCTTGAAGTGTTTAGATTTTGTATTTTCTTTTTTTACACGAGTTTCATCCCAATTAACTTACGGTCTGGTTCACACTTCACAATACATTTTTTATATATTTTTTTTCTTTCTTTTTGCGTGCGTGCGTGCGTGCGTCTGGGATATATATAAAGTGTTTCAAATTTTAGTCACAGGTTTCATCCCCAAGTAACCAAGTCCAGATCACCCTCAGCATCAACAACAACAACAACAACAACAACACAGGGCATCATCACAATTTTTTTTCTTCAAACGTGATATTGAAAGCCCATGAAATCAGGGGAATGTAGCTAATGAAATCCCATGAAGTTAGTAGGTTATGTGAATGGAATGAGTGTGTCCAAGAGAATCACAGTTACACCCAGAGACCCAAAGTAACCAAACATACCGGTCTTCCAACCCAACCCTTTAGGCTCATTGCTTACAAGTCGGACATCTCAACGGTACCATGTGACTCGAGGCGGCTGGATGACCCAAACACCATACATTTTCAATACATTTTAACAGGCAAACACCATACATTTTCAATACATTTTAACAGGGAGAAAAATCTGCTTAGGGAAATCGGTGGGCTGTTGTAATTATATAACCCTACTAAACTAGCCTATGTCTACAAAACTCAAGATGTGATAACTTTAATGTGTGAGTTAATCCATACTGAATGATGAGTAACAAGGGTGATGAGTGGTAATATGGTCACATCAAGATCAAGTGTAACATTTCTATTGTAACACAGATGGAATGGTGTTGTGTCAACTCCATGTAACACAGGTATGCTATATTATCTGTTATATTATCTCCTCTAGAAGTGACGCAAACGAGACAGTGTTACATGTCGATCAGGCGTAACACAAGTGGGTGGTATGTTGTTATAATTATGTCAATCTTCAATAACACAGGTAGGCTATATACTTGGGATGCTGTTACGGTTACATCTCTTGTCAGTGTTATATTATCTCATCTGGAGGTGATGCGAATGAGACGTTGTTACATGTGGATCAGGAGTAACACAGGTGAATAGTAGTAACCCTCTGATGGCCTCACCTCGGGGTTACAAAAGGTAACCAGCTGGTAAAGTGTGAGGGAGAGTGAGAGAGAAGAGGGAGAGAGATAGAGAGAGCAGAGTGACCGCGCGTCTGCTCTCACACACACCACAACCCGAACTGACAGCTGCCTCGCCCCGCCCCCCTCATCACCACCCCTTTCCCCCACCCATTCTATCGTATTGTACCCTTCACTACCCCAGCTCCTACCCTTCACAACTCCACCACCATCTCCCCTCTTCACCCCTACACTTCCCCTCTCATTTGTCCATTTTTCCCTTTCCCGTTCATTATCATTCCAACGCCTCCCCTTCCATCTCATCCTACTCTACCCTAATCTGTTTATACTCAACCTTTTCATGTCTACCGCTACTTCCTCTCTTCTTGCCCCTTCTCTTACACATTTTTTTTTTGCATTTTCTTTCGTCTTGTCCCATTTCATTTCCTCACAGCTTTATTTCTGTTTCCCATCGCCCCGTTTTCCATGTCACAACCGACCCCCACTCACGGTCCACTATTCCATCTCTTCCCTCTCCCTACTTGTATTGTTTACTTGTCTATCTTTTAGTTTGGTTGTTTAATATGTCTTTCCCTTTTTCTTCTATCACTCTTCCTCTGAATTACCCATACACACATGCCCCCTATCCCTTCCCTTTACATTTCTCCTTCCACTGACACCCTCCTGTTCACTCGTCCCCCTTTTGCATTCTGGTCTTCATCCCTATCCTTTCCTTACCGTGTCTATTTCTTTCATATTATTTTTCATTCTCCCCCGCCCTCTTTCTCTCTCTTTCTATCACATTCTCTCGTGTCCTATCTTTCTCCGGTCTGTATTGTCTTTATTCCATCCTTCTATTAAAACTCCCTCTTTTCGTACATTTTATTTAACCATTGTCTCTCTTTTATACGTCCTCATTTCCTCCTTTATTTTCCTACTCTCCTCCTATAACCCGCGCATGCCTCTCTCCCCCATCGTCTATTTCCTCTCTCCTCCATTCCAACCCGTTCCCCCATCTTCCCTCCCCCCATTGCAATATAACTCCCCTCTCTCTCCCCCCTTTGCATTCCAGTCCTCAATCATCTCTCCTGGGCCAACTTCCTCTTCTCCTCTTTCATTCTATTATCATTCTCTCCCCTCCCTTCCCCCTTCCTACGTGTTGTGTCTCTTCCATTTCCTTTATGCCTCTGCTTCATGGGCACTTCCCTCTTCCTCTCTCTCATCTCATTTCTCTTCCTCTCTCTCATCTCATTCCTCTTCCTCTTTTTCATTTCATCTCTCCTCACATTTCAGGCATCCCCTCCCTTCATCTCCCATCCCTCCCCTCACATCTACAGCCTTACACTCCCATTCTCTCATCTCCCATCCCTTCCCCTTCCTCACTCTGTTCCTTCTCCCAAGCTTCCCTCGGCCTCCATCTTATCTCCTGTTATTGCTCTCCAAGATAAAAAAAAACCTTTCCACTGCTGGTGTTGCAAATGAATGTAATATGCTAATGATTAAAGAAGTGAGTTGACTCGTATTTCCCAAGCTAAATGAGGAATAAAATACTCACCAACCGGTCTGGAATAGTGTTGTAACATCACTGGGATTTTCCTTATTCTGCACATGAATAGGAGACAAACTTCCACCTAGATGCATGCAGGGTTCACTTTATCGAGGGTGTACTTCTGATGTAAGTATAATTAGTATAGTTATAAGTATAGTTATATTTGGGATGTATTGGGGTCGTGGGTAAAGGGAAGAACGGATGTGTGAAGAGGGGCAAGGCGTGGAAGAGGCTGGTGACAAAGGAAGGTGAAAACGATAAAGAGTGAGAGCAAAAGAAAATATGACGAAGGGTGAAAAATTAAAAAAAAAAGAGTAAGAGAAGAGGCAAGAGGATGGGTAAACGATGTATATGGTGAAAATAAAAACAAATAAAGGGGCAGACCAAACCATGCACGTGCACCAACCAAGCACTCCACAAACTACAACTCATCACTTTTCAACCTCTTCCCTTCCTCTCATTACCACCACTACCACCAACACCCTCTCTTCGCTTCTTTTTTCCTACCTACCTCCCATCTTCTTCTCCCCCCCTCCCCCCCTACATTTCCTCCAGTCACGCCTACCCATCGTTTGCATCACCACTGCTCTTCCTGTCTTTCCATCTTACGTAATTTTAATGTGTTGCAAAATGTATATGTTATTATCCAGGATTCCCAAACTTAAGAACGTCTATTTTTAGTACTGTGTTGTTGGTGCTTGGTAAATCTGGAGCAACCGATTCCTACAAACTATTTCAAGCAACAGGATACCTTTATGCAGTATATATATTATTTTGGTTCTGTTTCCTGGCATACTTTGGAGGACTCGTGGCACTCCAATGTACCCAAAGTATCCTATACCATACCATCACCTTAATGGAACTACTGCATAAATATATTACCGACTTGTTCGTTTGTATGCATTCTTTATTGTCTGTATGTTCTGCCTTGACCTTCACAACTCAAGATAAACAGAGAGTGAAGGAGGAAAGGTTCTATTGTTGTTGTTTGTCTTCCTTTGTAATCCTTTCCTTACCGCCCTTTCCCTCCCCTCCCCGCCCCCCTTCCGGTACTACAAGACTCATCCCCTCCCCCCCTACTTCCCTTCCCACAACCTCTACCTCACCAGTTTACTATCACCCCATTTCCTCCCCACCAAGACCTCCTCCTCCTCCTCCTCTTATTCCAGTCCCCACTTACATTCTTCTCCCTTCACCAACCTTCTCTTCCCCCCTCCCTCCCTCCCTAACCACCTTAACCATCCTCACCTGACCCTTCTCTCCTCTACTCCTCCACCTCTCCCTCACATCTTCCACTCTCGTATTCTGCCCTAACCTTCTCCCTCTCCTTCGCATCTCTCCCCGACGCTCTCCCTCACCTCCTTACAGACAAGAAGAGGAAGTGGGGGTAGGGGGGTCAGGTCAATCCTGTTGTGACCAAACTTACCTACCCATAAGGCCATAACACGCACAAGAGAGAGAGAGAGAGAGAGAGAGAGAGAGAGAGAGAGAGAGAGAGAGTCGGTACATGATGCTAGCTAGGGGGAGTTGTATACTAAGTGCAGGTCATCTAACCCTGATGTAACTTCAGTGCCACCCTCCCTCCCTCCCTCACTCCCTCCTCCCTCACTATCTTAATAACTTACTCTCTCTCGTACGACCTTCATCTCTCCATTCACAAACACGCACACTCCTCCTCTCGCTCTCACACTAAACCACTAAACCTTATGTACATTCACAAAGACGTATTCATACATACACATGCAAATATATGCATATAGAAATATATAAAATGAATTCATTTCACGAAAATGGTTTTACAATTACGAAGAATGATACTTTAGTAACCCTTGAAACGGATCTGTGCCTTTCGTTTTCTCTAGTTCCACTGCAGTTGCAAGTCATTCATAGAAAACGTAATACCGAGTGTTCTCTAACCCTATCTATGCTTTTCTTATTTGACAAAACAGACATAGTAGGAAGATGGGTAGGTAGGTACTAGATAGATAGGTTATGTGTGTGTGTATGTGTGCAAGAGAGAGAGAGAGTGAGAGATGAGGTCGGTACTTGTGTGAGGGAGCCGAGACGTGTTTGAGTTGGTGTGTGTGTGTGTAACCAAGTATTTGTCCATTCATTTAAGGTTGGGAAGGTGAGAAGAGAAAGAGGTGAAGGACGACAATAGGGGGGGCAGGGGAGGAGAGGAAGATGTAGGGGGTAATGGGGTAGAGAGGCGGAGGAAAATGTGGGGGGAGGGGAATGGACAGGGAGAGGGGAGCAAATGTAAAGAAAGAAGGGAGGAGGCGTGACGTAATTGGTTAGATGAGGGAGGGAGAAATGGGGGGAAAGAATGGGAGGGGTTGAGGAGAGAGGGGAAAAAGAAGGGAAGAATGATGATGAAGGAAGGGAGAAAGGAAAAGAAGGGAGGGAATGAGGAGGGCAGGAACAGGACACGGGGGGAGAGGGGAAAAATAAGAGGGGTGGAAAAGGGGATGGGGAGGGTAGGAACAGGACACTAGATAGGGGAGGGGGAGGGGGATGGGGGTGCGAGTGACTGGTAGAAGAGCAGAATACTGATGCTGCATATATAAATCAATAATGTCATTCTATTCGTGGGCCATATGGAACTAATGATGCATGTATTGAATATTGTCATGCAAGGAAACTACTACTGGACACACACGCTACCATTGCATGCACGGAGGAGGAGGAGGGGGGAAAGAGGATTATAATTTATGTCATTTATGCATTGAGTAGATTAGAGGGTAGATATATTTGCATGCATAAATTATATATATAGTTTGTAAGTTCGATATTTCCATGTGTGGGTATATGTAGTTGCCAGCATTTATAACTTGTATGTGTACGTACAGGAAATAGAGGACTGACAAAGCTGACTGTACTAGGTATAAGTGCTGGCAACTGTACATGAATCGATAAACTACTTGTATATTATATATATCCGTATGTATAAATAAATTACGTGGATTCTAATACATATTGGGGATGTAATAAGAGGATATGGAAAAATATATAATTATTACAGATGATTGTACACGATAACTTGAACTGATCACCTGTCTCACACACACACACACACACACACACACACATCACATTGGAGTTACAAGAGAGGGGACATACACACACACAGAAAGGTTCGGACTGACTGGCGATGAAGTATGCTTGGAGAATGACAATTGTTGGGAAAGAATATCTCTCTCTCTCTCTCTCTCTCTCTCTCTCTCTCTCTCTCTCTCTCTCTCTCTCTCTCTCTCTCTCTCTCTCTCTAATATAAGGCCTGCTACGAACAAAAACAAAAATTTCATAGAAAATCCCACACACACATCCTGGGGTCCTCACGAATGACATATTAATATTGATAAATTTATTGATCTTATTCAGAGAATGAGAAATAATCGGATGACTAGAACCGGGCCAAACGACATACAACCATACGGGCGAACATCTGAATTGTCCCTGAAGAGAATATCGCCCTTATGTCATTCAAGGGTAGGCTACTATTCAAACGCATCAATTTACCTCCTCCCCTCCTCTCCACTCCACCTTTTACTCTCCACTGGCTTCATTTCTTTTAATTTCTCTTGTTTCCTCCTCCTCCTATTTTCATTTATCTCCCCGTCTTTAGTCGCACTGTCTCACATTATTATTCTTCTCTCTGTCTCTCTCTCTCATTATATCTCCAGTCCTTCTCTACCTCCACTTCCTCCTTTTCCTCCTCTCTATCTGTTATTATATCTTCAGTACCTCTCTACCTCCACTTCCTCCTCTCTCTCTCTCTCTCTCTCTCTCTCTCTCTCTCTCTCTCTCTACGACTGCATGCGTTCCAGAGCAGTGTAGTAATTTATCTTGACACACACGACTGCTGCCACTCTCCCCCAGCTGCTCTCCTCACTCCCCCCCTCCTCCCCCAACACACACACACACACGGCTCTTCATGCTATACGAGAACTTCAATTTTGTTCTCAATTATAAGTACGCTATTATTTATTATTATTGTTGTTGTTGTTATTATTTTCCCTTCGCTGGAATCGGCGTTCAGTTTCCTACTTTCGTTTTGTTTTTGTTTTCTTCTTCCTGGTAGACGGTACAAGGTCACATGGAAGACCTTGTTGCTACGAGTGGTACAGTACCTGAATATTCTCTTACTAAAACAACTACCGGTTTGTTTATCATTTTACTAAGATAACAGTTCACAATATTGCCTTTTTATTTACAGATGGTACATACCCGGCCACGCGCTCTTGTATCTCGATGACCATAACTAGTCTAATTGATGCTAACTCGAGTATATCATTAATAAATCAGCATTAGAAATTAGAACATTATTATTTCAGTGGCTTTCTCAACTAGCAATTCCTTCTTACTGAAACAGACACACTTGAATCTGGACCCCTCATTGACCATATAGGGAAGAATGAGACGTTGTATATAGGCTACATAGGCACGTCCTAATCTATGCTTGATAAGGGGGCCGTTTGAAGTGTCTGTTTCATGTGTCCGCAACTATACTGTACATCCACTTCTGGTTAATTAAATCGAGAGGTCGATGGGGATTATTGCCAACAAGTACCTCAAAAAAAAAGTGTCTGCTCCTAAATTGAAAGGTTTTGTGGCTTAGAGGTTGTGTCATACAGAGGTGATGTCAGTGTTACGCCATACGGTACACCTTCACTGATAAAGTGTGAACTGAGAGATCGTCATACAGACATAACACTTTACAAATATTTCGTTATTTAGACATAGAACTTTACATTTACTACGTTACATAAACATAGCACTGTAAAGTTACGTTATATAGACACAGATCTTTACAATTAGTAGGTCATAAGCCACACAACTGCACGTCACAGGCTGAACATCGGTAATAAAGGGATAACAGTTTAAAATTAGACACGTCATGGGCTTTACTCTTACGTCACAAGCTTTGCGTATACGCCCTATAAGGTTAAGGAGGGGTAGTATATGTTTTGTGGTACATTGTAGTGCCTTGATTCCTCCAAAGTATGCCATGAAACAGGACCAGATGAACAGAAATAATAGTCTGCTGTTGCTTGGAATAATTTGTAGAAATAATGTATCTGTGAATCTCGTGGCGTGTAATTGTAAAGTGGTGTTGGTGTATTTGGTTACGATCGTTTACACATGTTTTATCTATGAAATAATATGTTCCCCCGTTATGTTATCAGGACCTTTAAAAGGGAGATTCTCTTTTTGGTAAATCGAGGGCTACTGCTTCCTCCTAACTATGTCAGGAAATAGCAGACGACCTTAATGTTACAAATAGGGGATCTGTTTCGTGTCATAGGTTAGAGGAATCAGAGACCTTCCAATTCACCAACAAAAAAATCTCCCCTTAAAGATGATGTTTGGAGGAAGTGTAGAGGACTTTATCTCGTGACTGTACGTGTCCTTGAGTCTTATATACGAAGAAGCAAACGTGAAGTGAGACAGATGAGCCCTGATGGAGTAAAACAAGAGTGATAATGAGGATGGGTGTTGCTGGGTTGGGTTCCATGCAGGCCTGTCTGTATTATACTTACCAGCCTTATTTGTTTATATTACTGCTCTTCCTCAATGGGTTCTTCCTCCTTTCTCTCTAGCTTCTTTTTCTTCTCCTTTGTCTTGTCAGCTCTTTCTTCACTTCCATTTTCTCACAATTCTTTCCATCTCCTCCCTTTCTCTACTTTCCTTTATCCTTATTCTTCCCCTATTTCTTCTCATCTCTTCCTCTCGTATGACTTCCCCCTTCTCCCTCCTCTCTTTCTCTCCCCATCTTCTCCGTCTTCATCAATTCTAGTGTTTTTTCCTCTTCCCAATAAGCCTCCCTGACTCCTATTGACTGTGGTATTACATCTCTTCCTCTCATGCATGTAACTTCCCCTTCTCCTCCTCTCCTCTCCTCTCCTCTCTTTCTCTCCCTGTCTTCTCCTTCTTCATCTATATAATGTTTTCTCCTCTCCCTCAAGCCACCACCTCAACTACCACTACGGTACAGACTGTGGTGTTAATATTAGTCCTTTGTGCAAATTGTTATGCTGGTAATGCAACACCAACCCAGGCTCAGAATATCAACGTGTTAGATAGTGTGTATATGTCGTACGGTACACAGCCAACACCGGGAGTTAACTTTGAAGAATACAGGATGATAACAAAGGTGAAAGTATGAATATATAGATAAATATGAAGCTCTACACACACACACACACAGAGACAGACAGATAGAGGTATATATAATAGCTCCATACAAACTGGGTTCTTACAGGGATCACGTATATTCGGGTCTACTTTGTAATCATCTTGTTTATCTCTGTCCCAACGTCATTAAAAAATATAAAAAAAGCCTAAGAAAGTACCGTAGCTTTTTTTTTTTTTTATCATACTCGTAGGAGTCTTTTTTCGCGTTAACTTCCAAGAACCTCCTCCCCAGTTAGTGTATATGTCTCATCTGAACGATATTCCTATACTGTATATACAAATGGCGAGCACTCTCACTTCTACCGGACAGTCAACCAATTTGTCTTGCATTCGTCTCCCCTTTATTCTCAAAATATGCAAACTAATCAAGATCAATGAAATCGAAGAGGGGCGTGAAATTCAGCTCAACAAACTTCCTCTCTTTCTCTCTCTCTCTCTCTCCTTCATAATCCACTTTCTCCCTCCCCCCCCCAATACCCTGTTGGTGTGAAGGCAGCTGGAGCTTCTCGTCCCCTCTCATCATCACAGACTCTCACACAAAATTAACACCCATTTTGAGGGGAACCGTTTATATGGATTTCTCATATATTATGTTTGGGGGGAAGGAAGGAGGGGGATGGAGCCAGTGAGGGACGGGGGGAAAGGGGAAATAGGTGGTAATGATAGCAAGAGAAAGAGAGCGAGACTCACACTCTCTCTTATATAATTATATACCCGGTATAAATATACCGGTATATATATATATATATATATATATATATATATATATATACCGTTTATGTATACACGCCACACGGACAGAGACAAGGACCAAGAAAGAAATGGAGAGAATGGGAGAGTAAATAATGATGGTGGGAGGGAAGGAACGGATAATTATGGAAGGTCGATGATAGATTTATTGCGACGGGTATAAAATTAGCTTATGACAAGGGCAGCTTCCAGGGGTAAGGTATAAAAAAAGAGAGAGAGAGGGAGGAGAAAATTAGGATATGAAAGAGGTCATGAAGGGGGAGGGCGGTGTGTTGGGAGGAAAATTGTAGTGTGTGAGAAAATTAGGGATAGAATGCGACACACACGCACACACAGATAGAGAGAGAGAGAGAGAGAGAGAGAGAGAGAGAGAGAGAGAGAGAGAGAGAGAGAGAGAGAGAGAGAAGAGAGAGAGAGAGAGAGAAGAGTGGGGAGGGGGGCTGAGAAAGAGCACGTGAATGGGATTAGCCAGGGCGAGGGAGACTTGTCTGTAAGGTTTAGAAGGGGTAAAAAGGTGGGGAGGAGGCAGAGGGAGAGAAACTAGTAGTGCAAGGGAGGGAAAGGAGTGAGGGGTAAGAAAGGGGAGGTTTAGAAAGAGAGGGGAGAGGAGAACTGGATAGGGTGAAAGGTTGGGAGTGATGAGGGAAAAAGGGGAAAAGGAGGGAGAGAGGACTGGGTGGGGTGAAAGGTTAGAGTGATGAGGGGAAAAGGGGAAAGGAGTGAGAGAGGACTGGGTAGGGTGAAAGGTTGGGAGTGCTGAGGGGAATGAAGGAGGGAGAGAGGACTGGGTGGGGTGAAAGGTTGGGAGTGATGAGGGGAAAAGGGGAAATGAGGGAGAGAGACTGGGTGGGGTGAAAGGTTGGAGTGATGAGGGGAATGAAGGAGGGAGTGGTAGGGAGACTTGGGTGAGGTGAAAGGTTAGGTTAGGAGTGATGGCAGAGGTTAGAAAGGAAAAGGGGGAAGTAGAAAAGATGAATTTGAAGAGAGAGAGAGAGAGAGAGAGATGAGAGAGACGAGAGAGAAGAGAGAGAGAGAGAGGAGAGAGAGAGAGAGAGAGAGAGAGAGAGAGAGGAGATGATGATGATGATGAAAGGAGGTGGAAGGAGTGGAAGTAGATAAAAGGAGGGAAAGAGAGTAAAACTTGAAGAAAGGATAATAACGAACTGATAGAGAAAGAGAGAACGAGAGAGAGATAATTAATGGTAGGGAAATAAGTTTACATGAAGGAGTGAAGGAGGAGAGAGGGAGGGGTATGTGTAGAGATAATGGTTGGTATATGGGTGGATGAGTGTAAGGGTCAGAGAAGGGGATCAGGAGTGATTACCAACTAACCCAGAGGTCGAAAAAAAAGTTTGTTAATTGTGTGTAAAACGGGAATTAACAAAGAGAGGGGAACAAAGGGAGGAGGGCAGAGGGCGTGAGTGGACCATGTGTGTAGAGGTGTGTGTAATGTTTGTATGGGTTGGATGTAAGGGGGTCAGTCAGTGTGATATAGCTGTAAAATTGGGAGCTACTGATTCCTTCCAACCATGTCACTATATAAAGTCCCCTTCTGCAGTTAGTAAGTGGTACCGGTACTATAGTTTAGAAGGATAAATAAAAGCCTTCAATGGCCATATATATTAATTGACTCATGTCCGATATTTTTCTTCCAAGCTGATGAGTGAAATGATGAAAATTCTGAGAGAGAGAGAGAGAGAGAGAGAGAGAGAGAGAGAGAGAGAGAGAGAGAGAGAAGGCTATATTGACACGTTGCGTCCCCTCTCACCCCCGGGAAGTCACACAATTAATCACTTATGAACGAGTTTAACGCCGTGGAGGCAGGCTTATGTAGGCAGAGGCGAGACGGGGAAGGGGAGTAAAAAAATAATAATAATGAAGTGGACGGAAGGTAAGGGAGAAGTACAGAAAAGAGGGATGAGAAAAAATGTAAAAAATAATGAAGGGAAAGGATTGAAGAAAGGAGGTGAAGCTCAGAAGAAGGGGATTAGAAAAAAAATGTAAAAATAATGAAGGGGAAGGAAGGAAGGAAGGAAGGTAAGGGAGAAGTACAGAAGGGAAGGTGAAAAAATACTAGGCAATATAAAGAGTAAAAAGGCGAGTGTGCAAATGAATAGGGAGCC
>JAWZYT010004866.1:0-7500 GCA_034508575.1 Petrolisthes manimaculis
ATATATATATATATATATATATATATATATATATATATTATATATATATATATATATATATATATATATATATATATATATATATATATATATATATATATATATATATATATATATATATATATATATATATATATATATATATATATATATATATATATATATATATATATATATATATATATATATATATATATATATATATATATATATATATATATATATATATATATATATATATATATATATATATATATATATATATATATATATATATATATATATATATATATATATATATATATATATATATATATATATATATATATATATATATATATATATATATATATATATATATATATATATATATAATGTGTGAGACTCGAACGCATATATGTTTATAGTTAGCTAATGTTGATTTTATTAACATTATTATTATTATTATTATTATTATTATTATTATTACTTAAACAATTGTTATTACAACTATTATTACAATTATTACTATTATCATTATTATTATCATTATTATTATATCATTATTATTATCATTATTATTATCATCACTATTATTATTATCACTATTATTATTATCACTATTATTATCATCACTATTATTAATATCACTATTATTATCATTATTATTATTATTATTATTATTATTATTATAACAATTATCATCATTATTATTATTATTATTATTATCATTATTATTATTTCGTCTTTGGTCTGTATTTGCTATATTTTATTGAACATATTTTAGTTTCATATAATTATATTACTTTTTTTCGTTTTCTGTCTGTATTTACTATTTGTATTTTATTTCACCATATTTTTTAGTATTTTATTTTTTTTAACCTTTGCATTTAACAGGGTCATAAATTTTCAACTAGTGACCTCGTTTGTTTTTTTATTTTGTTTTTTTCCCGCGTTTTTGGCTCTTTTTTTTTCCCGCGCTTTTTTTGTTTTAATACCAAGATTCCTATTGGTGGTTTGGCCGAGTCCCTGATTGGTCGAAGCTCTAGTAATGCCTTCTGATTGGTTCCTGTGTGTGTGTGTGTGTGTGTGTGTGTGTGTGTGTGTGACAAGACAGTGATGTGCACAAAAAAAAAAACACAGAAGAATATATGGGTCATGTGACGTGTGTATGTATGTATGTGTGTGTATGTCTGCATATGCGTTTTTGTGTGTGTGTGTATGTGTATATGTGTGTGTGTATGTGTGTGTGTGTGTATAAGTGTGTGTGTATATGTGTGTGTATGTATGTGAATGCGTGTGTGTGTGTGTAAAATCAACGACCATTTACCTGTTTATTTAATTATTTATTTTTTGGGGGGAAGGGGAAGGGGAGGGGGAGGGGGAGAGGGAGGGGGAGGGGACGGGGAGGGGGGCTGAACAATGAAAGGTCACTGTGCCATTTCCTGAGAGAGAGAGAGAGAGAGAGAGAGAGAGAGAGAGAGAGGAGGGAGGGAGAGGTTGAAGGAGATGGTGAGAATTATAAAAAAAAAAGAAGGAAGGAAGGAATACAAAGGAAGTAGAGGCAACAGGAGGTCCATAGTGGCTTTGTAAGAGGTTACCTGTTTATCTACCTTAATCTTGACTATGTGTTGAAGGAAAGGATAGATAAAAGACAAGGCTCCTTCCCACCCACCACTCCTGCCGGGTATTAATTGAAAAATCAGATAGAATATATCACTTTGTTCATTGATAAAAACGCACAAGGAAATTTTATAGGAAAGTAGGAAAAGTAGTGGAAGCCTAATTTAAACCTTTACTTACTACTACTGATATAATAATTAAAATAAAAACTAAATAAAAAGAGCATACTAAAAACCTTTTTCTTGAAAATAATTGTCGAGGCGATGTTTAAATGTTTCTACTGTATTTACTGCTACTACAGATGCCGGGAGTTTATTCCAATAGTTTACGACTGATAGTGAAAAAGTTCTTTCACAGTTCAGTGTTAAAACGTTGTCCTTAAAGTTTATAATCGTTATTATTCGTTCCAGACTGGTAATAGAGTTGGAATAAGTTTTCATAATTTATTTTATCAAAGTTTATTTGGGATTTTTAAAGTTTCGATGAGTTCTACGATTTTCAAGAAGAGAAAACAGAGCTTTTTAATCTTTCCTCATATGTCAAATTATGAATGCCAGGGATCATTTTAGTTGCTCTTCTTTGTACGTTTTCCAACCTCTTAGCATTTTTAGCATAACAGGGAGACCATAGTTGAATGAAGTATTCTAAATGTGGTCTAACAAGAGATGTATATAAGCGCATTATTATTTATGATGACTTATATTTAAAATTCCAAGCAAGAAAGCCTAAAACTACATTAACTTTTTAACTTGCTGCCAAACACAGCGAATTCATCTTTAGATCGCTACTAATTATGACATCCAAGTCCTTTTCCACTTCACTTTTGCCAGATTTCTACCGTGTAATATATAATTGTGTCTAAGGTTGTTATTTCCTAGACCTACATGCATCACCTTACATTTACCAGCATTAAACTTCAACAACCATTTATCGCTCCATTCTGACAGTGTGTTTAGGTTGCTCTCAATGGCTACACAGTCTTCGTCGCTTTTTGCTGAACGGCCAATTTTTGTATCATCTGCAAATTTATATATTTTCAATTTAGGTCCACATTTTAAGTCGTTTATATAATATTATATATAAAAAATAGTGTTGGTCCTAACACTGATCCCTGTGGCAACCCCACTTACAACAAATGAAAGACGGGTTGAAAGAATGGTAAGGTAAAACAGAAGGAATAAAGGAGAGATTGAAAGAATGAAAGGAAGGATAGAAAGGGAGGAAGAAAAGAAGGAGGGATTGAAAGGAATGAAGGAAAGAGGGATATAAAGGAGGAAGAAAGGAGGGATATAAAGGAAGAAAAGAGGGAGAGAGAGAAAGAAAAGAGGGAGGGAGAGAAAGAAAGGAAGAAAGGAAGGAGGGGTAGAAAGGAAGAAATAGGGATAAAATGGAAGGAAAAAATGAAGGAGGGGTAAAAAGGAATGAAGGAGGGTTAAAAGGAAGAAAAGAGGGATAGAAAGGAGGTATAGAAAGGAAGGAAAGGAGGAGCAGAAAGGAAGGAGGAAAAGAAGGAGGGATAGAAAGAAAGGAGGAAAGAAAGAAGGATAGAAAGGAATGGTTGGTGGCTAGTGAACATAGTGTTGTTTGAGAGTCATAAGGGGTAGTTACGGCACTATAAAAAGAAGGGGAGAGGGAGAGGGAGGGAAGGGGGAGGGAGGGAGAGGGAGGGGGAGAAGGTAGGGGATCTGGAAGGAAAGGGTTAGTTGATTCTGCAATTCGTATGCACGCCCAGAGAGAGAGAGAGAGAGAGAGAGAGAGAGAGAGAGAGTGTGTGTGTGTGTGTGTTTGTGTGTGTGTGAGAGAGAGAGGTGGTCGTTTAATGTGTGAAAGAGAGAAAGAAAGTGTATGTTTGAGAGAGATAGAGAGAGAGCGCATGTGTGTGTGTGTGTGATGAGGGGGAGAGAGATAGAGGAGGGGGGGAGAGAACGTGAGTGTGAGAAGAAGAGGGGGGGGTGAAGAGGGAGGAGGGGGGATAAAAAGGAAGGGGTGATGGTTGGGGTACTGGGGTTATAACGAAGGATATTCAGTTTGCAATCTACTCATTCACAAACCACGACCATCAACCTCTCTCTCTCTCTCTCTCTCTCTCTCTCTCTCTCTCTCTCTCTCTCTCTCTCTCTCTCTCTCTCTCTCTCTCTCTCTCTCTCATTCTAAAAGTCGGAAACACAAGAGAAAATTTCGGTCGTAAAAGTGGCCTTGTGTTTCAGCCAACCCTTCACTTACTAATACTAACTCAGTCTATGGGTCCCAAAACTTTATGCATGAAGATTGTACAAGAGGATGGATGGATGGTTGAAAGGTTGGTTGGGTTGGTTGGTTGGTTGGATGGATGAATATTTGGATAGTTGGTTGGTTGGTTGGTTGGTTGAATGTTTGTTTGTTTGTTTGTTTGTTTGGTTGGTTGGTTGGTTGAATGTTTGTTTGGTTGAATGGTTGGCTGGTTGGATGGATGGATGATTGGTTAGCTGGATTATTGGTTGGTTACGAGAACATGGTTAAAACATAAACCGTATATTGGCAACAGTGTCAGCATTCCTTCTGCCACCACGTGCTTTGGCCTTCCTGTGACTTCCTTCCTCTTCCTCCTCCTCCTCCTCATCTTCTTCGTCCTTCCTGCCTGCCTGCCTGCGTCCATAAC
Source organism: Petrolisthes manimaculis (assembly GCA_034508575.1). Lineage (NCBI taxonomy): Eukaryota > Metazoa > Arthropoda > Malacostraca > Decapoda > Porcellanidae > Petrolisthes > Petrolisthes manimaculis. Next base: position 4,241 of record JAWZYT010004866.1, read on the forward strand.
CTACCTTACCATTACCCTAACACCTACCTACCTACTCACTCACGCAGCCCCTCCCTTCATCCATTCATCCTATCTCCATTTACATCCTCGTCCCCTTCCCTCAATCAGTTGTCCCCTCACCCCAGTAAGATCCCCCCCTCCCCCAAATAAGATCCCCCCTTCTTCCCAGACAGATCCCACCCCCCACCCCCCACCCCCACCCACCGTATGTATCTACAAACACGAGGGCAGGTGCCTTGGTTGAGTCGTACCCCACGTCCTCTTGTTTCGTAGCAACTCCTTCGTACCCAACGTCCCTGACCCAGACACCCACTGCATGCCGGTAATTTGGCGTGGGAATGCTTGCTTGCCTGCCTGCCTGCCTTCCTGCTTGCTCTTGCGCTTACCCTCCTCCTCCTTGTTGCTGTTGGTTTGTTGCTTGATATACAAAACACTGTGTCTTGTTTTGTAGTAAGGGGTCGTCTCTGAGGGTCGAGTGGTGGCCCCCTCCCTGATCCATCACGGAATAATTCCCGATATAATGGTGAAAATATTAATATTTTTGATGCGTTGCTTACCCTCACAGCTGACACCAACATGTGTGTCAACAAACACAACCTTGGCCCACATTTCAGGAAGTTGTAACATATTTCTTAGAGTTAATGGGGGATGTGGCCTTTATGTACTACTACCTCAACTTGGCCACCTCCCCGCTACATCTTCAGTAAAATGGCAATAATAAAGATAGCTTGTGACGTGTGCTTGTCTCAGGGTTAATAACCTCTCTCTCTCACTCTTGCTTCCTGCAAGCAGTGCTTGGCAACTGCTGCTCTGTGCATGGACTGGGACCCCGTTAATGTGGCTGAGTGTTAGTAGAGGAAGGGTTGTGGTACCGTCAACACAGATAACGGTGAGGGACATTGAGGTGTTGTTGACCAGCCTGGGTACAAAGGTGTATAAATAGATGCCACGTGCTTGCTTTGTTGTCAGATGTAGTGCATTCGGATAAGCTCTCGATCACTGACCCTCAAACCTCAGAGTTCTTTTGTGACATAAGGTTCAGTTTGGTTTCAACCCGAGTGGCATGCGGGTGTGTGTGTGTGAAGTAACTTGGGGTCCCTCACCAGACCAGAGAATGGGTTGACGCTCGCTGACTGCATTTGGTAACAGAAGACAGACAGATGTTGAGTTGAGGTATCCGGCAACTAAACGTACCCAGACCGAAGAAGCAGAGGACGAAAAATCCAGATTACGTCATTCAAACATTAGGCAGGAAAGCAAGCAGTGTTTTCTCTCCCCGTCCTCCTCCTCCTCCTCCTCCGTGCATACCTCTCAACTCGCCTCGTACTCCACACACACTCACACAACCCAAAACACCCAGAGGAAATTCCAATCGCACGTGTATTTTGGGCGCATTTTCGCATAGATACGTGCTTCTCCTCTCAATTAGGTGGGGGTGGGGGTTGAGGGGGGGGAGAGGGAAGCGGGGGTGGGTGTGGGGGTGGGGGTTGTTGTAGTAGTGTGCTAGCAGCAGTTGGGTACATTTATGAATGAATGTGCAAGCTAAGAGCGTGGTGGTGTGAGTAGTGTTGTGTGCAGGTGCATGGGGGTGGGGGTGGGGGTGGGGGTGGTTGGGGGGGTAACATGTGGGTCTGTCTGATAATATGTGTATGTGTATGTATGTATGTGTGTGTCGCCACTCACATTCAAAAGCACTCTAATATCATCATTGACTGGCTGACACTGGCTGGCTGACAAATTGAGTGCTGACTGACTGTACTGTGTGTGTGTGTGTGTGTGTGTGTGTGTATGTGTGTGTGTGTATGCATGACGCCCACTGCCTGGGATCAATATACATCTGGCATGGCGTGGGGTGATTTTAGCGAGGTGTGGCAACCCAGTGCATGCAGACACAGACACACACACACACACACACGCAGGCAGGCAGGCAGGGAGGCAGATAGAGTGAGAGAGGAAGGGAGCCGCTACAGTGAAGGTGCTTGGTTACTTGGTTGGTGGTGGTGGTGGTGATGGAGAGATAATGGTGGGGTTGGTGTTATGGTGGTGTTGGTGATAGAAATAAAATGGAAGTGTTGGTGTTGTGGTGGTGGTGTTGGTGATGGAGGTATAAAGCTAGTGTTGGTGTTGGAGTGATAATGGTGGTGGTGGTGGTGGTGTTGTTGTTGTTGGCGGTGGTGGTGGTGGTGGTGAGATAATGGGGGTGTTGTTGGTGGTAATATAAAGGTGGTTTTGGTGTTGTTGATGCTGGTGGTGTGATAATGGTGTTATTGACGAGATAAAAGTAGTGTTGGTGATGGTGGTGAAGAGATAAACAGTGTTGGAGGAGATATTAAGATAGTGTTGGTGTTGATGTGTTGACAGTGGAGAGATAAAAGTGTTATTAGTGTTGGTGGTGGAGAGAGTGGGCCGATTCCACAGTCGATTTGTTACAGCCCGAACGAAAACCATCCCTAACATGTTGAGACCCCAAACCAATAAGCCTTTCCGATTCCACAGTCGTCTGATCTTTGGTTTGGGATCCAACAAACTTGGTAGCAGCGCAAACAAATCCCTGGACTCTAAGCGGAAGGGTTGGTACACCTGAAGGGTAGATATTGGCCATAGAACTATAATAAACTGGCGCCGAAATATGAATTGTCACCTGTGAACAGAAAAAACTTGGAACGGAGAACACATAACGAGTTGACCACCATAATTTCTCCTCTTAACAAGGCTCCTGGTGCTCTTTAAATTATCACCAGTTAATTTTCACTAAATAATATAAAACTTGAGAAATACTGATGTTAATATATATCAAATACATAAATAATTTGTTAATAATACATTTGTCTGCTGTCATAGCGGGTAATTTGATTAAAAATACCATATAAACTGTACAAATTATACCTTACAGGAGATTGTTCTTTGACGTGTGTATACTAGTGTTAATTTGAGTTATAATTGATTCCCTCTACTCAGTTCCAAGTACTTGTATAAAGTTATACCATAACAAATGTTTCACAGGCTTATTTATAATGAATTTAGAGTAGGGGCCTAACGTGTTGGAAGAACAATAGATGTAAAGTAATGAAGTGATGTGATGCTTATATTAGCAGAGTTGAAGCCAGTGTTGCCAGGTCTGCTGGACGAAATTTCCCCAACTTTAACATCAGATTTTCCCGTTTTACCTCAAATTGTCCTGTTTCCTCTTGAAGATAGTCGTATATTTCGTCTTGTAGAAATGTCCCCATTTACACTGCAATAATCTTAATATAATGTCT
>JAWZYT010004866.1:17500-42500 GCA_034508575.1 Petrolisthes manimaculis
TATCAAAACAAAACTAAGAAACAGGCTAACAACTAAAACTATTGATGAAATGCTTAACACTAAAAGACTGATAGCAAATCATAACTGGCATGATTTTGAAATAAGCAAAGAAATGCTTAAAAGAATGAACACTGAAATATACAGGAAAAACTGGGAGCAGAAAACCGCAGCTGAAATTAATAGGTTTTTATTTGCTAAAAGAAATTTTATATTGTTTTCTAATGAGGCTGATGATTAAAATTGTGCTGTATTAATAGACTAAAGTACTAATTTATTGCCACACTGCCGTATGAAAATTAAAGTTTTATTTGGTAAAAGAAATTGTATTTTGTTTTCTGTTTTTTACCAGCTATTGTAATTAAATATTGCATATAGAAAGCTTCGTCATTTAATTAAATTTTTAAATACATATTGATATATATTTTTTTAAATGTTACATACAAAAATTTTCTTTTTTTATTAAATATATAAATATATGTTATCGAATATGTCTACCGAAATTTTACCCCTATCTACTGAATTTTTCCTCACATTTCTACTGAAATTTCACCTGCGCCATCTGGCAACACTGCCGGTTCACACGGTAACTTCAACGTATATTTCACTTCACACGGTAACTTCTACGTATTATTCATTTCACACGGTAACATCTACGTATTATTCACTTCACACGATAACTTCAACGTATTATTCACTTCACACGGTAACTTCAACGTATTATTCACTTCACACGGTAACTTCTACGTATTATTCACTTCACACGGTAACTTCTACGTATTATTCACTTCACACGGTAACTTCTACGTATTTTACACACCACTTCTACTGAAAGCCATGAATAACTGAAAATGTATTAAAATCATCATAAAATTATCAACATCTCAAACAAACACTTCCACCAACACACACACACACACACAGACAAACACTTCCACCGACACACACACACACACACACAGACAAACACTTCCACCAACACACACACACACACAGACAAACACTTCCACCAACACACACACACACACACACACACAAACACACACACTGATCGCCATATTGTAAACGGTGTTCTCGATTTCATTCAACGGTCTTCAATCTTTAGGTCATTTTATCACTTCATTTAAAGTACCCAAACAATATCGTGTATAGTCAGTTAATTAATACCTTGTAATAGGGATCATTTTAAAGCCCCATCCAGTCCAGTCCACACACACACATACACACATACACACACAAGCGATCGAGGAAAAATATTATATGGCTGATGTACTCGACTCTCTCCAGCCTCAACCTCCTCCGCAGACAACCTCCTCTCTCTCTCTCTCTCTCTCTCTCAGCTGACTAATCTAAACCAGCCTAGTATTTCAGAAGCAGTTTGAGAAAATATTTGACTCCCGAAACACCTTTTTTTTTTTATACAGAATATAAAACTTGGACATATGTAATGAAATTGCTATACTCAATGATAAATGTGTTTCAACAATAATGAATATATTAAACAAAATTATGAGAACCACAATTATCCATATATTATATGTGAAAAGAATATTCTGTGGAACGGAATGAGACAATCGAATCTCTCCTGCAGAATATAAGCTTATTTCTGATGAAGTGAAGGTTCGAGTCATGTGAACCACAGTTCCCTTTACACACACACACACACACACACACCAATCCCACATCTTGTAGCTTTCGCAGGCTTACCAACTTAACACATGGGGAAAAAATAACTTGTTCTACGTTACATATAGTGTATTATTGGATTACAAGTAAATATCTGCCCATAACAAGGAAATCATTAACACGTAGACATAGCAGAATAAAGCTAGTTACTATTTGTGAAACATATGATAATCAGTGGTGACAACCTTTGAGGTGGCAGCCTTCATAACAGAGTTAGTGAGACTCAAAAAGTTATTATGCGTCCAATAAAATGTTATTGATACTTTGTGTATTTATCCTTGAAAATAATGGCTACCTTTAAGTAACTTATAACATTAAATTATTATATTGATTTTGATTGCAGAGTGTTACTTAATGCTCGTTTGTTTTTGTTTTTTAGTTTGCTGTTGAAGCGAGCTCACAAATTTATAATTAGTATTTATGTGCACACATTAATACAAAGAATTAATTCAATAGAAGATTACCATCAGCATCTTGCTATTACTTTTAATCCTTACTTTATGATGATAATACTTTAAAACATTATCAACAGTTACCCACAATATACGCTTCTATTTTCTATGTTGTGCACAGTTAGTTTCAAAGGTATACTTATTTTCTTTGTCGAGTGTTTCAGGGGTGACTTTGAACATATCATGCACACATTTAAAACTATACCATATGTTTATTATTATCATATTAAATTATTATCAAGTTTGTCTTTATTCTCTCTCATAATATTACTGCCATCGTTTACATATATTTACTCTTATTAATTTCACACCAAATAACTTCGAACCATGATGGCCTTTTTAGCGGCGACGTTCCCCAGAGTGTAATAAATCGGAGCTTGAATAATTGTGATACGTAATCCCTGACCAGAGACAAACAAACAGCAAGCACCACACACACATACACACACACACACACATACCCTGCATTCGAACTCAGCCTCCATAGGTGTACTGGGTGGGGAAATGAACAATACCAGGCACCACACACACACACACACACATACCCTACATTCGAACTCAGCCTCCATAGGTGTACTGGGTGGGGAAATGAACAATACCAGGCACCACACACACACATACACATACCCTACATTCGAACTCAGCCTCCATAGGTGTACTGGGTGGGGAAATGAACAATACCACAGGCGATTCGAAGCTTTCTGCTCCTCACACTCTGGTCAGAAATTATGTATCACGAGTGTACGAAAGGTAAAATTAATAAAGAACTTGAAAAAGAAAAGAAAAAAAATTAAATCTACAGTACAATTAATATGATGAATATGGGTTTAGACGAGGAAATATACAACAAAATAAACCCTGAATTCCTCCCTAATATTCCTTTTCTCTTGGAGGAAATTAAATGTGCCGTTAAAAAGATATCCAATAATCATCCCCATAACAACAACAAAAATAGACTAGACCACAACAACAATAACGATAATACTAATCTAATCTTATACAACTTCACAAGATTTTCAACAGGGTACTATTTAGAATCTGTTTCCATCATTTTAATAATAATAATTATCGTCTATCATAACATCTATTTCATTTGTTTGTTCTATTTACGTAACTTTTCATTGTTCTGTTCAGGTCTATTATTATTATTAAATTATTATTATGTTTTGTTACTGGTATTATGTGTATCTATATTATTATTATTATGCGTTTATTTTCTTATAATTTTCTATCATAACATTTATTTTATTTGTTGGTTCTATTTACGTGGTTTTTCATTGTGTTGTTTATAGGTGTATGTGCTAATTGTCTATTATTATTGTTATTATTATGTGCTTATTATCTTTTTTCTTGTAACGTCAAGAGTACCATATGCTTCGGAATGGTCTTTATGTAATTTTTATTTATCTATTTATTTCGTAATGTTGTTTTTATAACTTGTATTTACGTTGGAAAGTGGGAAGAGGTTCGGCTAAAAGCTTAAAAGGCAAAATGCTCTTCATCGCTAAATAACTTGGCATTGCAAAATTGTCTACTGTTTATAATTTTATATTTATATTTCAGTGGACAAGGCGGCATCTTCCCCCCCCCCCTTCGACAAAAGTGGACCCGTAAACAAGAAACAAGTAGACCCGTAAACAAACATTAGGCCTAAATAAATTATCCTTGTAAAAAAAAAGACAAGTTAGAAAATTGTTACGATGGATAAAGAGGTAGTTATTGTATTACGCCAAGCCTAATTAATCCATTACTCAATTATAATTATATATATTTGGAAATAAAATGGCTATATTAAATTAATTGATTACTGAATTATATGACTCTGTTATTATTATTTTCCAAGACAAAAATGAAATGAAAAATAAGATGTATTTATTGTTATTCTTGTAGAGCGCCGAGGTGGTGGTAACAGTGGAGGGGAAGGTGTGCGTTTTGAGGCTTAATCGTCCAAAGATGAAAAATGCCTTATCTCTTCAGGTAGCTGGATTTTTATTAAGGGGATAATTTATACACTTTTGGTACATTAAAGGGAAGGAATAACCTGATGTTCAAAATTTGGAGGTTCTGATTCCTTCAAACTATGCCCGGAAATCCTGTGTATATCTACTGACATAATAATTATATACTTTGCAAAACAATGATATGTATAACCATATAAAGCACCTTTTCATCTAAGAGTAAAATTAATAATACAGTAAACCCTAGATATAAAATGAATAAAATATTTGTATCCATCTCTTCATTATACACTCTAAGTCTCTCATTAAAGACCACCAAATGTTTTCCCAGGCTTCTGTTATTCATTCATTACTATAGAGACTAACCAAGTAATTTACTGAGCCTGTGATAAAAGGATACAATTGTGTTATAATTTCATTCCTCTCTGTTTTCCAGGTATATAATAAATTCATGGAAACCTTAGACAAAGTTGGGAACGACCCAAACATCAGCATCATGGTTGTCACGGGAACCGGGGATTACTTCAGCTCAGGAAATGAATTCTCAATGAAGGGTTTTGAAAAGTAAATATTATGTTACCACAGAAAAAAATGGGGTCTTAATGATGTTTTCTTTTTCTATACCTACTGTGAAATAAAAAGTGAAGATGTTTTTTTTATATATCATTCAAGTTTCATTTTTGTGTTGCAGACTTTCTGAGAACGAGAACGAGAGCAGTGACAGCGGTTCAGAAACGTCATTTGACGACCAGGTAGCCAAAGGAAATAACGAGTTCAAAAGGTCAATACAGTACAGTATGTATTAATTAATTCAAGGAAAGCTGCCGTGAGAATATAGTGAACAGTGAACAAAAAATATATACAATATGTGAATTAAAGAGAGAACACACTAGGCTAAAATGATCCGACTGTAGTTTGTAGGCAGGAATGTCGGTGGTGTTGTACCGGTACGATGACTCCATGGACACACCACAGAGCCATCGTACCAGTACCACACCATCGTCAACACTACCGACATTCTTGCCTATGGTCCCCTTTAACACAAGGGAGGAGAGAGAAAAAGGGGTGAGATGAGGGACACCAACCAAAGGAATGATTAGAACTTATGATGCAGTACTGTAAATAATTATAATATGAGAATGAGTCGATTTACTTTAAAAATTATTAAAACTTATGTTACACTAAATAATAATTAATAATCTGATAATGGGTGTATTTACTTCAAGAATAATTAAGACTTATGAACAGTAAATAATTATATTCTGATAAAGGGTTTACTTACTTAAAGAATAATTAAGACATGATACACACAAAATCATTATAATCTGACAAAGGTTGCATTTACTTTCAGATTTATTGACAAACTGATTGACTTCCCCAAGCCTCTAATTGCTGTGGTGAATGGCCCCGCTGTTGGTGTGGCTGTTACTATGCTGCCACACTTTGATGTAGTTTTTGCATCTGATAAGGTACTGTATGTAGTTGTGCGATTTTTTTATGCACACAAAAATCACTACAGTACTTCATTCTACACTCAGTCCCCCCCGTAAGGGAAGTATTGCCTGCAAAGACGTGGGCAGTATTTCAAGGGTTTTGGCGTCCCTTCGGCCCCAGCTAATCCTTTTCAGTTCTTCATGTATCCCTCCGTTCCTTTTCTTTCCTTTGTATTTACTGTCCCACCTCTCTATCACCCCTTCCCACTGGTGAGGGCTGGTTATCCAAAAATGACAAATTTGGAACCTCTACCACACCCTTGCCTGGGCCCAGTGGGGCTGACTTTATTCTCTGTGAATATTAGTTATCCCCCACAGGGCTAGAATAAAGATTGTTGTAGGATCTGGTCACTTTCTAGTGGATTTGACAAGATCTGCCCACATGGATTAAAAATCCACGTGAGTTGTACTGCAACCGGAGGCCTTTTTTTTTCACTGCTGTGTGGACCGCCAGCACGCGGGGGTGCATTTCCCTTTGCATGCAGCAGTGTAAACTCCCTTCCCCTTATAGTCCCTTCAGGGCTGGTCTCATGGAAGGTACGGCCCCACTTGTAGCTCTTGTGGTAACGTGGACTTGGGCCCACAGCACTGGCTGTGGGATCAAAGCCTGTCCCTCAATCTCCCTGGCGGTCAGAGGCCCCCAGACTCCCTGGTCCAGTTAGCTCTGGTCCCATTTCCCTGGGATGTGCTTTGGTAGCCCAGACATATAGGGCCAGCCCCTTCTTTATTTTCATTTGTTTTATACACTGTGACCAGAGTGTACCAGGAGTCTGTGGGGCAGGAGGCCATTCTGACCCGGGAGAACATCAACAACAACACTCAGTCCCTCATTGAAGATCACCAAATGCTTTCCCAGGCTTATATAATTATATACCTGTATAGTTCTGCATTGACATGGAGGCTAAGTTAGTGACAACAAAAATATGGTATTGGGTTTTGTATTAAAATGAGAAGTGTAAAATAATTATGCAAAGGCCTGTCCACACGAGCGGACAGCCCCGAATTGCAAATAAGTGTTACCAAATCACTGTGTGGACAACACAAGTGTGCCCATTATTATAGGCAATGGTAGATGAAATCTGCCGATCTGGTAACAGTGATAAAAAGTGAAGGATATTTTTCACAGAAAGTAATGCCCGTCGGGGCTGCCCGCTCGTATGGTCAGGCCTTAGGTGTTATAATACTGAGAGCCTATAATACAGTACTGTAGTGTAATTTTTTCCTTGTTTTCAGGCTACAATAGTTATTTGTCCTTTATTTTTTTCAGGCAACTTTCCATACACCATTTGTTACACTGGCATTGGTACCTGAAGGCTGCTCCAGTTATCTATTTCCAATGATAATGGGACCAGGGATGGCGGCACAGATGCTAATGTTTGGAAAGAAGGTGGGATGATATTTTACTTTGGGTAGTGTTTGCATTATTGTATAAAGATACCCATATATTTTTCCTCATTATTATAAATACTACGGTACCATATTTTTATGATCATTAAAGATACTCAAATTTTATGAAGGCCTGGTATATATAAAAAATAAACAAATTGTTTGTTTTAAATAGCAAAGATCATTTACTGGGTACAACAATGTACGTATACATATTTCTATGTATGAACAACAGATCACAATTTATAATTCTTTTCTATGTGTTAACAGATAACTGCAACAGAAGCATACCAACACAACTTTATAACAGAAGTGGTGCCAAATGAGAAGCTGGATGATGTATGGACCAAAATCTCTAACTGGGCCAACCTACCACCCAACACACTTGTAGTCATTAAAAACATCATTAGATTGCATCAGAAGGAAACCCTACACGAGGTAATAATACTGATTTATGATGGGTCACAAACAATTCCTTGCTGAAGAATTATCCTGGATTAATGCTAAATTACAGTATTGAGATTATTGTGGTAACCTGCATATGTAAATGCAGTATTTGTATTTATCACATTATTGTGTTAGCTACTGTGTCCCATATTCACAACCATATAATTATTATGTTAGCCATTGAGCATCAAGGTGTGTAAAAAGCAAGACACCAAAGTCACAATATAAATACTGTACCATCTCTGTCATTATTACAATAGGACCATGATATAAGATTAAGGAACTTAGCACATATCCTTTAAACACAGGCTCAGTAAATCACTTAGCCTGTATGATAATGAATAACAGGGCCTGGGAAAACATTTGGTGGTCTTCAATGAGGGACTAAGTATAAAATGATGTGGTGGATAAAAGTAATTATTAATTGTATATTAATTTAATTTTGTCTACAGATTAATGCCAAGGAATGCGAGGTTCTTGGAGGAAGATTCAAGGACCCAGAGTTTTTTGAAGCAATTATGAAATTCTTCACTAGAAAGTCAAAGCTGTGATAGAAATTACTGTAATACTGGTGAGTGTAAATAGAGCATAGAAGATGGTATTTTTGTACAGTTCTTTGTTGGTAACTTTGAAAATAATCCATTCCATACCAAATACAGTAATAGTAAGATGTGGAATACTACAGAATATGAATTGAAGAGGAAGACCACCCTAGGCCTGGAAGACCCTGTGGAATGAGGGGTTAAGTAGGACGGACAAGCAAAAAGAAAATGGAATGAAAGGAGGGACAGTTGATATATAAATAGAGAGTGTATGAAGCAAATATAATATAGCTTTAAGAGAGTAGTACAGGACAGTTGATATATAAATAGAGAGTGTATGAAGCAAATATGATATAGCTTTAAGAGAGTAGTACAGTGTTGGTGGCAATCCTGGAGCCAGTGATTCCTACAAACTATTCCAAGCAACAACAGGCCACCAATATTTTTGCTCATCTGGTCGTGTTTCTTGGGGTACAACTTTGAAGGAATCAAGTTGCTCTAATGTACCAAAAGTATATCATTCAATCTCTTTAACAATCTTCATATCTTATTTGAATTGGGTTTAGGATAATATAAGAATGAATAAAAATCAAATGAAAAAATTAAGTTTCCATATCATTAATACTGTATATATAAAACTAATAGCTATATACTGTAATTATATAACATTACTGTACTGTACTTGTTAATTAAAGAGATCCTGTGATACAATCGGTAAACTGTTATATTGCCACATCACACCACCACCTATGGAAGGAACTTGTTTCGTGGCCTAGTCAGGTGGAATCAGAAGCCTCCAATTATCATACATTCCTTAAGAAACGAACTAGAAAAAAACAAACAATTCTTGGCAACACTCAATTAACAAAAAATGTATTGTATTAAAGTGGAGAATTTCTTGTTGGTGAATTGAATGTTCTGTGATTCCTCCAAACTATAACAGTAAACGAACCACCCTAATGTTACTTTAAGGGTGTGTGGGAATAGGGGACAGGCTTGGGGGGGGGTGAGAATAGGGGGACAGGCTTGGGAGGGGATTAGGGGCCAGGCTTTCTACCCACCCCAAGCCTGTCCCACTCCCCCTTAATGGGGAATCTGTTGCGTGGCATATTTTGGAGGAATCAGTTACCCACCAATTTACTCTCAAAAGAATCTCCCCTTAATATTATACGATACTGTATGTGTATGTATGTATACAATCATATTTTTCATCGACAATGGTTTATTGACTTAAAATTAATGACGATTCTTGTCCAAACGAATACAATTTATGTATTTAGCTGGATTTTAGGCATCAACCAGTGATTCTCCCAAACTATTCCAAGCTACAGGACACTATTATTTTTGTTAATCCGTTCCTGTTTCATGGTATACTTTGCAGAAATCAAGACAAAATAAAGTGCCAAAATTATGACACCCCTTTAATTAATCTCGTTATAACATTCATTTTCAAATATTTCCTTCTGACCAACCCAAAATTGATAAGGAAAAAATAAAATATGATACTTTATCTTGCTACTGAAACCATCATTATAAGGCAACAAATATATCCAGTGTGAGGTGGAAGATTATATACTGTAGTAGACCCTCGATATACAATAAATACATACGGTACTTGTGACCACTACTAACATTTTACACTGTCCCTCACTGAAGACAATCCACCAAATGTTTCCCCAGCCTTCTGTTATTCATTATTCACTACAATATATTCTTGCTACCTCGGATCAATTTTTTTTTTTTGTCTAGTTATCAAAAGATCCGAGGGATTAAATTTGATGTGGACGACTGAACAGCATGCACACCCACCCTGAAAACAACATGGACTTTCACTCGTATCTCTGGTTCCCATACACAGCTGCACAAACACAAAAACATAACAATTTCACAAAAAAAATATATATATACTGTATAATACAGTAATAATGTAATTTACATGAAATAAGGTATTGTGGTGTGTTGGTATGTGAGGAAGTGTGATAACCGGAGCAGCAGAGCTGATATCGGTCAGTCTGTCAGCCACGACATACTTGTTGCTACATGAACACATTATTCCCGCGATTTTTGTGCTTACCTTTCATACAGTAATCTTTTTTCAATGATGATGCTGGAGAAAAATTTCAAATGTAGTGATGAAAAGAAAAGAGGAACCATTACATTACGTGAAGAAGTCGATATTGTTAAATTAAGAGAAAGGAGAAAAGGTGGCAACAATTGGCCATGCTTTAGGGTTGATTCAAACAACTATAGCCACCATAGTTATAGACAAAATGTATGCTGCCTTCATGGACTTGGAGAAGGCATATGATAGGGTTGATAGGAAAGCTATGACAGGTGTGTTGAGAATTTATGGTGTTGTGGGGTCTTTGCTGAAAGGCATTGAGGCCTTCTATACAGGTGCAAAAGCATGTCACTATGGCTGTTCAATATATATACGGATGGTTGTATGAGAGAGATTAAAGCCTGGGGGTAAAGTCGAGGCTGAAAGAAGCAAATTGGTCCTTGGTGGCAAGTTTATTTGTGGATGGCTGAGAGTGAAAGGGAGTTACAGAGTGGTAGACGAATTTCAGTCAGTGTGTAAACGAAGGAAACTGAAGGTGAATGTTGGTAAAAGTAAAGTGATTGTATTTGAGAAAGCAGAAACTGAAGCGATTGACTTTGCTACATCTTACAGAGTAGGAGTACTAACTGGGATGAAGTGTGAGATAACTCTGAGGGGTGAGAGGATGGAGGAAGTGAATAAGTTTAAGTACCTGGGGACAGTTCTGTGTAAACATGGAAGTATGGAAGGAGAAATTAGGGAGAGAGCAGTGAAGGGTAGACAGGTCATAGGATCAGGATTATGAAGGGTAGAAGTGTGAGTATGGAAGTGAAAAAGGGACTACAAAATAGTGTAATCCTGCTATCACTGACATAAGTGTCGGAGACATGGACATGGAGTAGGGCTCATCAGTCTAGAATAGGTGCTGTGGAAAAGAGTTACTTGAGAGGAGCATGTGGACTTACTAGGTGGGATGGAGAAAGTAATGAGTATGTATGAGAGATGTGGTATGAGTGAGAAAGCAATTGGTATTGAATGTGGAGTGGTTGAGAGAGTGAAGCATAATACAATGAGATGGTTTGGACATGTAGAAAGAATGCAAGGTGAGGAGTTTGTAAAGGTGTATGGAAGTGAAGTTGTGGGACCTGGTGTGAGAGGCAGACCGCCAGTTAGATGGCAGAACAATGTGTAAGAGTATGTAAAGGAGAGAAACATGAGGGGCAGAGGAGGGCATGATCAAGTAAGGAGGGAGTGTTGGAACAGGGAAACCTGGAAACTTTTCTGCCGTGGCCACCTAATTTAGGGGTGTTCCCGGAGGGAACGAGGCGTCAGTGCATATGTAGCTCTGTGGCTCGCTTGGCAGTGATACAGCCAATTTTATATCAGTACATCACCATTTTCAAGGTAATAAAGTTAATTGATTCAAAACATCGAGTTTCTTATACATACTGTACCTGTTATGGATAAAGCATAACTATATATGCAATCAGTTGACATAAGGTATAAATGTATGGTATTGAGAAGGTAATTCGTGTTTGTAGAAAATTAACTTGTGTCATTTCCCGGGCTGTAGGCCTTTGTGACGATGCACTCGGAAAATCACCGTTTAAGTCTGATATGCATCTGAGTTATAGATAAGTGTCCGAGACACTGATGGTGTCTCAGTTATCCAATATCAGACTTATGAGAATCCAACTTAGCGAGGATTTACTGTACTTCACTATACACTCATTGAAAACCACAAAATGTTTTGCCAGCCTTCTGTTATTTATTACCACACAGAATAAGTGATTTACTGAGCCTACATTAAAATGAGAGTGTGTGTGTGTGTGTGTGTTCTCCCAGGCTTCTGTTAATCAGTTCCACACTAAGTGCTTTACTGAGCCTGTATTAAAAGGATAGCGTTAAATTTAACAATATTATATCGAGGGCCTACTGTATATAATTCATAATACAAATAATGGGTTACATACATACAGAGAGCAATAAGACTGAATGTAATGAAAGCCCCTCACCTGAACTACACATACATTACATTAATTTACCCACAACATAAAATTCATCTTTATATATATTTACAACTTACACTCAGAACTGTCATTATCATCTTGGGTCAGTTATTATGGTATAGAAAAATATTTATGTCCTATTTTGTGTGTGCTGTTGAAAAGCTGCTGTTGTCTGTTGTTGCTGCTGTTCTTCCCATCTACCAACCAAACGTAGGGCGTAGGCAAGAACATTGGTGGTGGTATTGACGATGGTGTGGTACAATGACTCCCTACAGATACTACACAGCCATCGACAACACCACGGATATTCCTGCATACGATGGCGTGGCAACATTACGACGACTCCTTAGACACACTACACGCCCATCGTACTGGTACAATGAATGTGTAAGTGTGTCTAAGGAATCATCATACAGGTACTACATCATTGCCAACATCAAGGATATTCCTGCATACAGCCCTTATAATTATTAACACTATTTCACACCACACATATATATGCATCACACTTTCTGTCTCTTGGGTGGTGGTGGAGGCATGAGGTCTTTATCAGGTTTCTTATAGCCAAAACCTTCCATAAACTTGAGTAGGATATCCTGAGTCACAGGATTTTTTATACTGTTACACACAGCTGAAAATAAAATATACCGTGTTATTGTGATGTTATTGTAATACTATTATTATACTGTGAAAATATAATACAATAATGTGAACACACTAGTACAGTACCAGGCTATACTATATAGGCCATTTGGTACTTATTAGAAAGTACTAAGAAAATGGATAAATTAAAGTTAAAAAGAGCAAGGAACGATACTAAAACACATACTTTATACACATTACACTATACGGTGTTATTAATATTAGGTTGCATACCTAGTGCCGTGTTGTAGCTGTTGGGGAATGACTTGTCCGTCCTCTCACGCATGAACGCCCACTCGTTATTTTCAAACTTACACTCTATTATCTTATTGTTATATTCCTTGAGGCCCTTCTTCACCTTCATCAGGGCAAAGGGACGGTCAAACCCACCCACATACAGTTCTCCTATAGTCTGGGTAAGGATTCTGTAAATACAAAATGCTTCTTGATGAAAAGAGAACTAAATGTATATGTCAAATGCTTGATAAAGAGGGAACACAATTATATACAAAGATACAAATTTACATACAACTCTACTTTATAAAACTTATACTGATAGTCTTGGTACAATACTATTTAAATTTGTTTGAAGAAAAAGGAACTGTAAATATAAAATGCCTGAAAAAATGGGAACATACAGAGATACTAATTTTTACATACAACTCTACTTTATATTTACAGATAATCTGGGTTTTACATAAAATATAAAATGATTGAAGAAATGAGAACTAGGATTTAGGTAAGGATTCTGGAATTAAAAAATGCTTGAAAATAAGGATACAAAAATCCACACAAGGATTAGGTAACTATGAAATATATATTGACAATAAAAGATCAACCTGCTGCAAAAACAAATCTATAAAGAGAAAACTTACCCTTCACCTTTATTCTTTGTTATTTTCAGTTTGAAGTCAACTGAGTTATGACTGGGAGGTTTCCACTTTAGAACCTGATCACATTTACCAGCTGTATAACCCTGAAAAATATATATAATTCAATAAATATATGAGGCATGAGTTTACTTATATTCAGACTCTATTGTAGACCAATGATAGTCTAAGAAGGGTTAAATATATACAACAAAAATAATTAATCTATATATCTAAATGAAGAGAGACTGTTTGTCTGTTGGGCTATACAAATTATCATGTGACCACCTACAGCGCCAGGAATTCACACACGGAAAGTGGACGTACACGAGGGGGGACAGAAGACATTACTTAATTACACATATTTCACTTCCGTGCATAACACGGGCTTATGGTCTAGTGATAATAATTTACAGTACATGACAATATACATCACCTATATATTAAATTGAACTACTGTACAAATGTGGGAATAGTAGAAGTCGTAGTAATAATAATAATGGTGAAAAATCCAACTCACATCATACTCAGGTTGAAAAATAAGACCGTCAGGTTCGTGTCTCAACTGGGAGAGGAATGATGGACTAAGGAGTTTGTGTGTCATGTGAACCGTGGCGTCCCAGAAGTCCTTTCTCCGCACACCAAAAGTCTCCTTCGTTTTGTTCAGCAGTCCTTTTTCTATTGCTGCATTTCTGGGACTGATTATGTCTGTCTGTGAGAGTAATGTGTATATAGGTAAGTACAGTACTGTAGACTTTTAAGGGTGTGTGGGAATAGGGGACAGGCTTGGGGGAGACTGAAGGGGGTGCAGGAATAGGGGGACAGGCTTGGGGTGGGTAGAAGGCCTGTTCCCCTATTCCCGCACCCCCTAACCCCCCCCAAAAATACCCAAGCCTGTCCCCCTACTCCTGCACCCCCCAAAACTCCCACCAAGCCTGTCCCCCTATTCCCACACCCCCTTAATATACAATGAATATATACCTGTATCCACCACTTAATTATACACTCAGTCCCTCATTGAAGACCATCTAATGTTTTCCCAGTCTTCTGTTATTCAGTACCACACAGAATAGCTAAGCAATATACTGAGCCTGTATCAAGAGCATAGAGTTAAAATTTAATCACTATCTATCAAGAACCTCCTACTGTACTGTACTAATCACTGTACCACAATTTGTTCAAACCCAAGATATATAAATTTATAATACGAGTCTAAGTATCTTACCACTATCCTTTCGTATCTCATGTGAAAGCTGTCCTTCATGACGTCTCTGCTCTGTATCCTTATGGCGTCATATATCAGATAGCGTGGGGTCTTCATGCCTGTCTTTTTGTCTACGTCGATCACCATTTCCTGCAAACGCAAGCGAGACGAGGTTTGAATTATCGGTCCTGTTGTTTGGTTTGATTTTGTGTGTGTATATTTATCCCATCATCACTCTTCTGTCCCACTCCCACTCACCCCATTACTCTTCCTCTCACACTCCCTCTCACCCCATATTCCTTCCTCTCCCACTCACCCAAATACTCTTCTATCCCACTCACCCTATCACTCTTCTGTCCCACTTCCACTCACCCCATCACCCTACCTCTCCCACTCATCCCAACACTTTTTTATTCTCCTCCCACTCACCCCATCCACCAATGAGTCTGTCAGATGCATCATAAGGTTGTGTTTCTGTCGGAACTCAATCTCAGGCGCCTGGAAGATGCAGTTGTCTCGGTCAGCAAAGAATATTTTCTGCCGACCGTCTGAAATGTCCACAGAATTATATACCGTACATGAATTTAAATTAACTACAAGAATATATCAATAATAATATAATAATAGTCATCATCGATACCCCATTTCCTTTTCTTCAAGGGGTGGGGAAAATAATAATAATACAGTGATGGTAATATTAAAAATAATACAAATATTAATAATAATGATTATTATAATAATAATAATAGATAATAAAAATAATATTTAATAATAATAAATTACAATAATATTTGTAACACTGAAATTATTTGTCTCCTGGAATAGTTTGGAGGAATCAGTAACATTACAAAGAGGCTCTCCCCTTGACAAAGAATACATATAATACTCTCCTCCTTACCAATAAGCATCATGTATCTGGTACCGTCAGCTTTCCAAGACACCTTGTATGGATTATCACGTAACATTTTAAGATTATCTAAGTCCATGCTCACCGGTTGGCATCCAGGAAAGCCATTACTGCAATAAGAAATAAAATAAAATAAACATTGATATACACTTCTGTCACTGATCAAACAAACATATTTCAACTCGTCCAAGCAACAGGCAACCATTATTTTTGTTCCGCTGGTCAAAACAAAAGGCAACAACACAACGAATGTCACCTCACCTTTTCCATCCACACATACGTTGTACTTTCTGTTGTAATTCCCCGAGTCTTGGTTGGTCTGACACCGGGGACACGCCACTAACGCCGTCCATGAATGTGGGGTTTTTCTTCTGTCGTTCTCGCTTTCTGTTTCCCTTTACCGTCTCGCCATCGTCGTCTAAGGTGCTGTCGTCGTACTCTGAAAAATACATGCAGTGTATTCCCCCATTGTCAAATACAGCATGGCCATTTCTGAGACTGAGCATGGGCATTAGTTCAAAAAGTCATAATGAAAAATAGAGGAGGTGGTTTTAATTGGCATCATCATCAATACCCCATTTCCCTTTTATTGTACAGTATAATGAAATCCAGAGGCAATGACAATGAAAAATTGAGTACAGTAGGTGATTTTAATTGAAATACTGTGTAATGAAATCCAGTGGAGGTGATAATGACAAACAGAGTAGAGTAGGTGGTTGAAACAAAATTATGATGAAAAATAGAGTACTGTAGGTGGTTTTCTATGCATTACGCTTCTTACCATTACACCAGTCTGGCAGGGGTGGTGCAGGAGGTGCATCATTAGGGTCGTCACCGGTCCTTTCAAACATGGTGCGTAGGTAGTCACCTTTGTAGATGCCCGGTGGTCTGTGTGTTTGCCAATGAAATGTGATTAGCAAGTGGGAAAATAAAATAACTCTTTCCATCTATTGACTCTCTTTCCTTCTATTGTTTTTATACTTTTCATTAATGTAATGTTAGCAGTCGTCAAAACTATAATCTAATATATTATCACTTACCGGTACTGGCTCTATACCTTCCAGCAATGTAATTCACCAATGAAATGTTGTTAGAAAGTGAGAAAATGAGATAACTCTCTATTTTCTGTGTCTATACCTTCCATCACTGTAATATTGTTAGCAGTAGGGAACTTAAAAAATCTATATTTCCATGTAAATTCTCTGTAACCTGTCACTCAATTTAGAATACTGTATACCCTCTGATGTAAATATAGCTAGTCTGTGTATCAATATATAACATACCAAAATCATAATACAATGTGGATAACAAAGAAACTTACCTGGCTTTTGTAAATTCCATTAGAGCATAGTCAACACTCCAAGCCTCCTTCATTATAAAATAGGAAGAAATGAGGAAGCCAGATCTATTGAAGCCGTGGGTACAGTGCACACCTGGCAATGACAAGGGAAACTATATAGAGGAGGGAACAGATTTTACGAGATAATGATTCCTCCAAACTATTCCCAGCAACAGGCCACCATTTTTTTTTTAATACTGGTCTTGTTTCCTGGCATTATACTCTCCCCTGAACACACGTAAATTAAATGTGAAACCATATTAGGCTATACAAGTATATAACATTATGGACTGTCTTCAAAAACACTGATTGCTCTGACAAAGGCATGGTAGCAGTACTATGACTCCACAGAAAGAAAGCCTTGTTACACGAGAGGTCTACATAAATAAAAACCTGAGATAATTTCATAATTATAATTTTATCATCAATTTTACTCTCGTGTTTAATCAGCCTGATGGTTAAATAATTTTTATTTGTTTTTATGGATAATATATTTCTCTACTCACCAATAATCTCAAGTGGGTTTTGCCTGATGAAGTTTTCACATATACCGACGAAGGTGTTGACTTGTTCTTCAGATGGTGCTTCTCCGTGGCCTCTACATTTAAGTTTTAAGTATCGGGTGCCTTCGTCCTCTACGTCATTTCTGTCGTAGAATCTTTGAGTATTGGTCAGGTCAATCCACAAGCCAATTTTCACCTGTAAGACACAAATATTAGTACAGAGTATCAACAAACTGAAAGATTACTGTAGGATATAAATTAAGCCTCCAATAACGACATACAATATAAAAACAAAAATACATTACAGGGTATTCAGCTGGAAAATTTGAATACAGTGGATGTGAAAACTACATAAATAATAATGAGTTAAATGCCTCAAGTTGTAATAATATCGAATGTGATGAAACACCATCCATATTCACTTCCAGCATACACACACACACACAAACCTTACCTTATAACTTTTCATGGAAGCAAACAGCATCTGAGGTGAAAATCGGTGCTCGGGTGGAACCTGGTCGTCGAATTTGGAATTGAGGGGAGTCTTGAACACGAGGAACTTGTTACCGACCAGATGGTTACTCTTACGTGGACACATCAGCCATCTTGGCGGTACTGGTCCCGGCCCTGCCATCTGCAAGGAACATATACTGTATTAATGGGCCATATTCGAGAACGTTTGTGGTGCATACGATGGTGATTCCCAAAGTGGGCGGTACCACCCCCGTGGGCATTGGAAGGATCCATGGGGGCGGTAATGAAAAATTCGGCGACAGGGGGACGGTAACAAAAAAATGGGCTGAAGGGGGACGTACAATACATCAGTAAGACATCAAAATCAATCCAAAAATATTCTGGTATATTTCTAATGCTGGTATTAATGAATCTAAAGACGAGTTATAATTATAATAATATTATAACAATATTACTATAACAAGCACTGGGCTTCGCCCACCACGGCTACGCTGTGGGTGCTTTTGCCTGCGGCGCTGCTCGCTTTGCTCGAAATACTAGACTCTGTGATCAATCCAATCCTAGGTGTTTGTAACATGGAAACTGAGATAGAGGACGAACAGGTTTCACTTCAACACGACATTGAGCTGAGACCAAAGTTCAGAAAATCAACATTTTTGGTTACAAACAGGAATCTCTGACCGCTACCCTGTACATTGTACCATGGAATAAAGTTAAGATATTCTTCATTGCATTTCCAACATCATATTTAATCAAACGGGGCTTCAGTGCAGTTGTCCAGCTTCTTTCCAAACAACGAAGCAGTCTGAAAATTACTGAACATGGTGATTTTTCTCAGTGACTTAAAGCCTGATGTGGAGAAGTTGTTATCTCTGCACCAAGCCCATCCTTCCCATTAACATGGACATACAGGTGGGATGTAAATTTGTAACCTCATTTTTTTTTTAATTGTACTGCAGCACAAATTCCCCCGGCATTTGGGGGTGACTGTAGCAGACCAGGCCTACTTTATAGAGGAAGAAGTAGAAATTAATATTCTTTCTTATTATTAAAATTCTACTGCTTATTTTCTTATGAATTGTCATTAAGTTACTATTACAGTACTTATATTTATGAAGTTTTTTTTTTACTTGTTTATTTACTTTCTTTGGCTGATTTATTGAAATCATCCCAACCATACAATATTTGCAATATATATTATATATACTAGTATTTACGTTTATTGCTTTTAAATCTCATTATACTCATTACTAAGTTACAGGTTCATTACAAACAGGACAATACACACCCACAAACACCAGTGGATAACAAGGCATTACTTTTTATTAGTATGTAATGAACAAAGAGGGTTTACGGTACAGATTCGTTATAAATAGGGCATTACACACCCATAAACACCAGTGGATAACAAGGCATTAATTACTGTTTAGGGTTTAGCATAGAACACATTCTATTAGACTCATTACCTTGTGTTTCATATCAGCTTTATGCATTAAAGTTAGTAGAGTTACACACTGCAACAACAGGCACAAACCACCTCAAATTTTTGAAACACCAATGTTAAAGTTAATAGAATCCTTATTATATACAATGTAGTTAACCTGGAAAATAAACACTAGGCTACATCTCCACTTGACAAATTTTGGATCCGTATTTTTTATCTAAACCTTTTCTTGATCTTAATTGCTCCATATATAATCTTCACTATCTTAAAATATCCATAATTATTATCCTCACTATCTTAAAAATATCTGTAATTATTATCTTGACTAAGGCTACCTCATAGGCTCATAATACTATCTTCACTACCGTATCTTAAGCGACCCACGATTATTATTGGATCTTAAGATACCATACATATCCTCAATACCTCATAGGTTCGTAAACCTCACTGGGCTACCTCACAGGCTTGTAATTATTATCCTCACTACCTCATAGGTCATAAATATTATCCTCACTACCTCATAGGCTCATAAATATTATCCTCACTACCTCATAGGCTAGTAATTATTATCCTCACTAGGGTACCACATAGGCCCATAAATATTATCCTCACTACTTTAAAATACTCAAATTTATCCTCATTACCTCATAGGCTCGTAATTATTATCCTCATCACCTCAACAAGCAAATATAAATAAATGAAACCAGGAAATATAATTACAAAGGTGTGAAATGTGAAAAAAAAAAAAAAGTACATAACACTTGGAACGTAAATAACAACACAGGAAAGTAAATAACAACACTTGGAACGTAAATAACAATACTTGGAACGTAAATAACAACACAGGAACGTAAATAACAACACTTGGAACGTAAATAACGACACTTGGAATGTAAATAACACAGGAACGTAAATAACAACACAGGAACGTAGATTAAATAACAACACGAATGTAAATAACACAGGAACGTAAATAACATCACAGGAACGTAAACAACAACACAGGAACGTAAATAACAACACAGGAACGTAAATAACAACACAGGAATGTAGATTAAATAACAACACGAATGTAAATAACACAGGAACGTAAATAACACAGGAACGTAAATAACATCACAGGAACGTAAACAACAACACAAGAACGTAAACAACAACACAGAAACGAATCCCAGTAGTTTGCCCAGGTTAGGTCAGGCTAATTTCAAAAGGCCTTATCTTAGAAATGGGGCATTGCCGAAGAAAATGCCATAGACGAAAAGTGTCTTAGAATGGCCTAAATTAGTGGGAATAAAAGGTAAAAACATCGTAATACCAACCGGCAATAGAGTAGATATTTACCGAAACGGGTTTTGGAATAGTATAAATTAGTGGGTATAGAAGGTAGAAACATTGTAATAAAAAACGGCAATAAACTGGGCATTTACCCCATCAACAAACACAGGAACGTAAACAACAACACCACCACCAAGAGAGGAACGTAAACATCAACACATGAACGTAAACAAACATGACACACACAGGCTGCTACCAAGTCATATATTAGACCATTATTCCCTTATTTACCCCTTTAATTAGAGTATTATGGCCTTTATAGGGTATATCAGGGCACTGGGTATACCTCTGGACATACCCACCTCGATAATGGCTGCTCTAATTCATCCACCAAGGGTTAAAATTGAAAAATATAGGGTTATAAACAGATGATTTCCCCTCTGTGGCTCTCCCTCGTAGCCAGTGTTGCCAGCCCGGTGTGCAGTGTTGCCAACCACGTCTGCAGTGGTGCCAGATCTGCTTGACGATATTTTCCCCAGCTTTAACATCAGAATTTCCCTTTTTTGCCTCGACTTTTAACATAATTTTTTTTTTCATTTTTGCCTCATTTTCATCATCAAAATTTTCCTTTTAACTTCAACTTCAACATCAGAATTTCTCTATTTACCTCAACGTCAACAACAGAATTATCGTTTTTACCTCATCTACAACATTAGAATTTCCCTCACTACCTCAATTTGAACATTACATTTTTTTTCTTTTTACCTCAACTTCAACATCAGTATTTTCTTATTTGCCTCAACTTCAACATCAGAATTTCTCTGTTTACCTTAATAATTCTCTGTTTACTCTTGAGTATTGACGGTAATTTTATTATTACATTTTGGTCTATTAGAAATTTCCGTTTATTTTTGCATAATCTTTATATAAATTTCCCCATTGATATCTGTAATTCTTCATGCCTAGGGAAAATTCACCATAGTATGGTAACCCTGTTAGTAGCTTTCTCAAAGGTCGCTTATACTCCAATACATACCACAGACGCGGTTAAGTAAATAAACAAATAAATAAATATAATAATATATTGATATATTATTCCTTTTTAGTTAAATTTGTGTATAGTATAAATAAATATATAAATAAATAATAAAGTGATAAATTGAGATATTGTTTCTTTTTAGTTAACTAAATAAAAGGATAGAAAAATTAGATAAAGGAGAAAAAATTAAGAAGAATATATAATAATCAATATTATTTTATTTCAGACTGTTGAGGGAAAAAAAAACAGGCAACAACCAAGATATATTATATAACAAAAAATATTCCATACTGACATTATTTTTATTTCACAATCCTTTATTTATTTACTTATTTACTTATTTATTTATATGCTTATTACTAAAGCACATTAAATTACTGTCTCGTATATATTTTAAAACTAAATTACTATCTCGTAATTATATATTTTGTTTAAACTAGGAACCCATAAGATATAATAATAAGTCAGCCATTAAAATACACACACATGGTAAACTCAAATAAATAGTGCAGGGAAAACGGGTCAGACAGAGAGAGAGAGAGAGAGAGAGAGAGAGAGAGAGAGAGAGAGAGAGAGAGAGAGAAGTAGTAAATAAAACAGAGAGAGAAAGAGGTAAATAACACACACATACACACACACACACAGAGTTACACAGACCACAAGACTTTACGGTCCACACGAGGTGACCTGATTTGAGGAATATTGGTAGAGAATATAATTATTAGGCCTAATCCCCAGTGATAGTCGTAGGTAAGAATAGCAAAGTAGAAGGCTCTCTCCTCACCCACCACTCTCTCCGGCTAGTCCATACAGGAAAACAAGTCAGAAGTAGACGCAAGGTGTTTATCTAAGCGACGTTTGAAGCTGTATACGGTATTACAGTCTATTACGTTACTGACATTAGACGCAAGGTGTTTATCTAAAGACGTCATTTGGTCGTCCAAGCGGAGGATTGGGGTACCAAGACCGTCTTGGGAGCGCTTGGTTTCAGTGACGAGAACTAATCAAATACGTAGAATCTGTGTTCTCGTCGTCCAGATACGGATTGGGCAGAAACAAAAGAAAGTTTGTAAACAAAGTCGTAAGAAAATACTACAAATTGGTCTACTTTTCCTTCACTTTTCTCATATTATGAAGCAAATTTGTGTCCTAAGTTGCATGTATTATACACCAAAAGATGCAGAATTAAGAAACGAATAAGATGAGACCGACTAGAAGTCTCTTGATATGATCTTTAGTTGAAGACTTGCGATTTTTATTACTTTATTCTCGATTTTCGGTGAAAAAGTTACGATACATCATGAATATGATGTGTGAGTTAAAAGGTTTACCTATGATTTTGCAACTGTTACCTCTCGTGTAGTTTGATTGGTCGGTAGTGAAATATTTGTTGCAGTCCATATTTTCTATGCCTTTGATCATTTTAAATACCTGGATTAAGTCACTTCTTAATTGTTAATGGGAATAGATTTAGTTCCCTTAGTCGCTCCTCATACGTTTTGTTTCTTAGACTTGGTATCATATTAGTAACCCTACGTTGGACTCGTTCCAATTTTGCTATATCTTTCTGGTAGTACGGGCACCAGACTTGAACACAGTATTCCATAAGGGGACGGACCAAGGAATTATACAAAGTGAGGATTGTGTCTTTGGACTAATACTCGAATGCTCTACCAATAAAGACAATAGTTTTATTCACTTTCTTAATTACTTCTGTACATTGCTGACTGGTCTTTAGGTTACTTGATATTGTTACCACTAAGTCTGTCTCTCGGTCTACGCTTTTGAGTTGACTACCATTCAACGAGTAGTTTGCTGTTACGTTACGATATCCGATGTGGAACACTTTACATTTATCTGCATGAAAGTATAATTATTTGCCAAGTTTTCAACCAATTAGTGACAGTTTATCGAGATTAATTTGCATTTCTTTAGTTTGTGTGTTAGTGAATATGTAGGCTACTGTATTTGTAATTTTAGTATCATTGGCAAAGTTCGATATTATGCAAGAGAGAGAGAGAGAGAGAGAGAGAGAGAGAGGAAAAATGAAAACATGAAAAACCAACCACCAACCCCACACACACACACACACACACACATGACCATATTTCACTCACACACACACACGCAATCCTTCTTTTGACATCTCGGGAAATGGAAGGTAATGAAAAACCTGCGCACGCATCTTATTGAGGTTGCCAACGCGTCAAATTATGTGTTTACCTATAATCTAATTTGCGTGCGTGTGCGTGTGTGTGTGAAGGCATTTTATCTTTAATAATTGATTCGTGTGTGTGTGTGTGTGTGTGTGTGTGTGTGCGTGTGTGTGTGTGTTTCTTTTATATAAGTAATTTGTGTTTGTGTGTGTATGTAATATTGAATCCGTGTGTATGCGTTTGTGTGTGTATGTGTAATATATAATCTCTGTGTGTGTGTGTGTGTGTGTGTCCTTCTTTTGTGGGCTAAGGATGTGGGTTGCCAGGTATTGTTATTTTATATATTTTCCTTCTCTCTAAGACAATATGGCGGGTGGATTAGAGAGAGAGAGAGAGAGAGAGAGAGAGAGAAGGAGAGGCGAGGGTATAATTCTTTCTATCCTTCCTCCTCCCTCCTTTCTTCCTTCCTTCCTTCTCCCTCCTTCCTTCCTTCCTTCCTTCCTTCCTTCCTTCTTTCTTCTTCCTTCCTTCCTTCCTTAAAATATATTGCAATTTAAATATTTTAGAGGGGAAGGAAGAGGGGAAGGAAGGAGGAAGGGAAGGAAGGAGGGAGGGGAAAGAAGGAAGGAAGGAAGTAGGAAGGGAAAGAGAGGGGAGAGTGAGGGAGGGAGTGAGGGAAGGAGTGAGGGAGAGAGAGAAGGAGTGAGCCAAACAACTTTAGGGAAACGCGTTCAATAGAGAGAGAGAGAGAGAGAGAGAGAGAGAGAGAGAGAGAGAGAATAAATAGGAGATATGAGAGAAAGAAAGCGAGATCACGCTTTGAGAGAAAAAAATAAATAAATAGAAATAATATGAGAGAGATACTAGTATGGTAACGCTTAAAGAGAGGAGAGAGAGAGAGGAGAGAGAGAGAGAGAGAGAGAGAGAGAGAGAGAGGAAATAGAAATAATAAGAGAGAGATAGAAATAAACAGAACTAATAAGAGAGAAATAAATAGAAATAATAAGAGAGAGAAAGAGAAAGTGAGAGAGATATGGTAGAGTGGTAACGCTTAGAGAGAGAGTGAGAGTGAGAGAGTGTGAGTGAAAGTGAGAGAGATATGGTAGAGTGGTAACGCTTAGAGAGTGAGAGTGAGAG